>JAWLRI010000039.1:6915544-6947870 GCA_034781795.1 Crypturellus tataupa
CTGTGCCTTCATCCAGGTCACTGATGAATAAACTGAACAGGACTGGACCAAGGACTGACCCCTGGGGGACACCGCTAACCACAATCCTCCAACTGGACTCTGCACCGCTGATCACCACCCTCTGAGCTCTGCCATCCAGACAATTCCCAATCTCACTCATCCATCCCACACCTCCGGAGCTTGTATCCTTGTAGGAGGATGTTGCAAGGGACAGTGTCAAAAGCCTTGAGGAAGCTGAGATAGGTGACATCTGCTGCCCTCCCCTCATCTATCCAGCTGGTCATCCCATCATAGAAGACTATTAGGTTAGTCAAGCATGATTTCCCCTTGGTGAATCCATGCTGACTAGTCCTGAGCACCTCCTTGTCCTCCATGTGAGGCCAGTATGAGCCATTCCATCACTTTTCCGGGGACAGAGGTGAGGCTCGCTGGCCTGTAGTTGCGTGGGTCCTTCTTCTTGCCTTCTTTGAAGACTGGTGTGACACTGACCTTCTTCCAGTCCTCCGGCACCTCCCCCGTTCTCCAGGATCTTTCAAAGATGACAGAGGGCGGCTTAGCTACGACATCTGCCAGCTCCCACAGCACTCTTGGGTGCATCTCATCAGGGCCCATGGATTTGTGGGTATTGAGTTGCCTTAGATGCGCTCTGACATACTGGCTTTGAACTAACAACATATAAGTAATATCAAAGCAAGGTCTTTCTATCAATGATTCAGTCTTGTCCCTGGTCATGTTCTTAGAGTGCCAGAACAGGACTCCATCACCTTGCATGAAAAACAGAAACAAAAACTCAACCAGTCAGCCTACTCCGAAGGTTAGCAAAGCTGCATCACTTTCAGGAAGCACCTGAAAAGACTTATATCTCTAGCAGACATTATTTTGGGAAGAATTATTAAGAATTTACCCTGCCCTTAAGGCAGGTTCCTACACAGATGTCATGTCAAACAGTGGTATCAGGACTTCCATCGCATCTGCAGGTAGGTAGAATTTTAAAGCAGGGAAAATAATGAAGTAAAAGTGAACAGAGTTGTCCTGAACAAGCTTTAGAGCAAAGGAAATTTGCAAAATGAAACCGATTAATGGATCTATTTGATCAGTCATTTCATTTACCTGGAATGTCATTCCTTTCTTGACAAGTTTATGTTAAAAGTGTAATAATCAAGAATTTTGTTCTGAAATTCTGAGATGTCAGTACTGGAGCATACTAAAACTCTAAAGTAGTATAGCATGCTGTCTACATAGTGACTTCATAATACAGGTTGTGAAGGACCACGATCAAAGGAGTAAGTCCTAATAACTGTGACCTAATACCCATCACAAGAATCAGTCAAAAACAATGCAAAAAAAAGCAAAACTGTCCCTTTTGAGAATCACATATATAATCACATAGAGGGATAAATAGAGTAGGAATATATAGAATTATGTATGTATATTATATAAACAGAAATATTCTGTTTATATAACAGATTACAGTCAGATTACATGATCATCCAGCAGTTGACAAGGTTATTCACTCTGAGAAGATTGCAAAATGAGCCTTCAGCTGATTAAGGAATGCTCTGCATACAACTTTACAGAGAAGCTATTATATTTCATTGCACCATATGGCAGTAAGGCAAAGGATAACATATGGAAACCCAGTCAGGCAGAGAGAAACATTAAAGAAGGAATAGTAAGTGCATGGTGGCAACGTGAATACCTCTACATTAAGAAACCTTTTGAATGCCTGCTATCCATGCCAATACGAAGCCAGGTTAGCATAGCTCTTAAGTTTGATGGACTTTTTGCACATCTTTCAAGTCCCGTTTTCCTGTGGCAGCCAGCTCTGGCTATTCATTATCACTGCTCTCGAGATGCTGATGGGAAGTTGCTGAACTGAGATTTTTCATCTTCCTCTTCTGTCTTTTCTCTTCCTCTCCCTTCTCTCCCCTTCCCCCTCCAGCAGCAGCAGCTGCCTTTCATGCACCAGCCTTTGTACTCAGTCCTACCACGATATGTTGGAAATATCCTTTCCAACAATAATGCTTTTATGATTGTCATCTACATGTGAAAATGGCATGTTAGACTTTGGAGAACTTCGGCTTTTAAAATGAAATAGTTAGACATGTGGCAAGTCTTTCTTGCTCAGGCAGTCTTAAACAAAACTGATTTTTAGTTTTTAAAATTACACTTGCAAATATTGAAATCTTCATCACACATGCAAGTACTGAATCCACAGCCTAAACCTGCCATTTGATTACCAGTGAATGCAAATTTTATGAAAACAACATTTTCATTCAGAGTATTAAGAATATTTACAAGTTGAATATAAAATATATTTGGGTCCAATAAGAACTCAGTTAGCAAATATACAGTATCCCTAAGCAAGATCAAAGTTTCCTTTCTGCGTAGCAGAGTACCCTGTTGATGGCATTGTAATTAATAAATGTATTATACATATTACAATCATGGCCAAAAGCCAAAAGTCAGTCCTCAGCCAGCAAAGCTTCAGCTCACGCTGGAGGATTTAATCATGCTCACTCATGTGAAAGACAAAAGATGACACAGTATGTAAGCTGAGTGTCAGTGGTGCCAAAAGGCATATATTTTGTCAGTTTTCAAATTACTCAAATTCCTTCAAATATATATTTAACGGGAAAAAATAGAGAAATAGGAAGACTTAGGATGTAAAGAAAAGTTATACTGAGAAAGAACAATGTCAACAAATTGAACAGAGAAAGTATTAGCATAAAGTAATCAGATGATCTGTATCATAACACATCCAGAAAATGGGGTACTGGATTTATTTTCACACTGAAAATTATGACCATGATTCATTCAAACATCTAAACAGAAATCATCCCATGATTAATAAGACCTGTCAAATGAAGCCTTTGCAAAGGCGCTTTGATGAATCAGGGTGATAAAATATGGAAGATTGGGTAAAAGAAAGTGGGTAGGAAGGTGGGAAGGGAAGGAGGGAATGAAGGGATTGCGAGAGGGAGGAGAAGAGCTAAATATGGCATTGATTCTGCTAATAGGATCCCTTTGGGTCTGGCTTCTTTAAGTAATGGTGGAACTTGTAAAGGGGCAAATCTTGTCCAGGCTTTTTAGTCATAGAAATGTCTGTAGTAGCACAATCCCGATTTTCCTCTTATAAGATTTACAGGAACAAGATTTCAAAGGCTATTTTGACAGCCCAAACTATGCATTTTTTACAGTTTGGAGATTTGCCAGTCCCTAAGACGGAGCACTAAATGTAGGGATTACCTCACCAGTCCTGACAAGCTGCCAACACAGTTGGTAGGAAGCCACTTTATGGCTGCAAAACATCTTTAAGATGGGGAAGGAGAGTAACTTTTTAAACCTGAGACAAACAAACAAGTCCTTTTCTAATCTGGCAGCACTTACACACCTGAGTTTGTATTTTGGCCATGATATCTGATCTGAAAGAAAATATGGACTCTAAGTTATTTCCTGGTTCTCTCTCTCTCTCTCTCTTTTTTTTTTTTTTTTTTTTTTTTTAAATGAGGGTAAAAAGAATCCAGGATTTGCTAGTGATTTTTCTATGCTTTTGTGTTTGTTTATGTTTTTCCTGAGCATTTAAGGAGCCCTTTTTCAGTACCAGGAAGATGTCACCAGCATATATGTACACACAGCAGCCACATATAGGAAAAAGTACTTTGGGTAATGGTAGCAATAATACATTAAAAGCAGGGACTTGACCATGCTTCATATTCTGAAATAGGAACCCGGGGGTACATGATAGCTTTCTACTACCCTCTTTCCAGACTCCGATGTCTTATTTTGGTGTACAAAATGATGAGTCAATCAAAACTCAACCAGTTTGGTCAACACAGGCAACCATCCTGTGTCCTATGCCCATAAAATGGTTTGAGCTTCTGATGGACAATTAATAAAGAATAAATAATTGCTCCATGGACCATGGATAATTGGGGAATGGGAAGTAGTGAGAGAGCTACAGCCCAAGAGAATGCTTATTTGCTCTCAAATCTGTGACAGGATGCATTAGAGTCTGGAGGTAGCCTCCGAAGAGTGATTTCTTCTGGCTTCCTGAAGCTGGTGTGTCAGCTTCGCCTGGCTGGGTTGTGGCCAACCATCTGTCAACAGCGCTTGCCTTGTTTAGCCTAGCAAAACAAAAGCTGAGAGGGAATACAGTTGCTCTCTATAAATTCTTTAGGGATAAACACGAGAGAGGGAAAAGAGCTCTTTAATCTAAAGGACAATGTTGGCATAGAAACGGATGCAAGAGGGCCATGGATAAATTTCAGTTAAAATTTAAAAGGTTTTTCAGCAAAATGCAGTTCCCAAATAGCTTCCCTAGGTCTAGATGGTGTTAAACAATTTGAGGATGTTGTGAATGGATGGAATTTAATCCATTTATGAAAATGAATTTTATGACAATACCATTTCCAAAGTTGAAGTGCAATACAGAGGCTTCTTCTAGACCATTCTACAATAACAATTATCACAAATGCAAGCTCATCAAAAAAGGGTAATTTTTTGAAAGTGTTGCCTACTCTGAACCAAAAAAAAGCATTCATTCACCACCCATGACTGTTTCCACCCAGTGTCACACAACTCCTGACTTTGCAAAGCCATTGCATACAGATAATTATTTTGTAACAATGATAATTGTATCCTTTTCTGAATGTACATCTTTGAACTTCACATAATCTATTTGTCTTAGCACAAGTTTTAAAAGCAAAAACGATTATTTGGCTCCCAAGCATGAGATGTGCCAGGTAAGTGGAATTCCAATTCTCCTTGCTCACCATTATCATGAGTAAATGAATACCACTTTTAATGAGATTTTTTGAGGCTTTGGAGGAGTTTCTGTGTCATATGAACAAGAAATATCTGCAGCATGATCCACAATAATGACTACAAGGGGCTGGGGGGAAGAGGTGCATTCCATTAATATCTCTTTCTTTAGCAGTGTGAGAGTCTTCCTGCAGGATCTTTGGGTAAAGTTAGGTTTCATATACTCATAACGCTATTCTTGAAAGAAGCATCAGTCTCCAGTTAGATTTTGATGTAGACAGCACTGAGAACCGAGAAATAACCCTGGCCAGCAATTCCTAGGCCAACTTAACTAATAGCTTTAATGGCTCTTCACAAAGTTTCAGCCAAAGCTTCTCTTTACTTATCAAATCAAATATATCTTAGAAAAGCTTTCACAAAAGCCTCTTGCTTATTATTTTTTCAGGTGGCACACAACGGCTACACTGCTGACACCAATAAGATTCACACAATCACAAAACGGTTAATGTTGGAAGGGACCTCTAGAGATCATCTAGTCCAACCCCCTGCTCCAGCAGGGACACCTATAGCACTGTGCAACAGGGTGGCATCCAGGCGGGTTTGGAAGATCTCCATAGAAGGAGACTCCACAGCCTCTCTGGGCAGCCTGTGCCAGGGCTCTGTCACCCTCACAGGAAAGAAGTTCTTCTTCACATGGAGATGGAACTTCCTGTGTTTCAATTTGTACGCATAACCCCCAGTTTGAACTGATAAAATAAAACAATGACACTGATTGGACCAAAATGCTATCAGATATGATTATCCAGCATGATTTTGTCTCAGGACACAACATGTTAAGATGTTTACTATAGACTTTTACCAATGAGTCATAAAAATGCTCTAAATAAGCACTGCAAACCTCACAGACTCCAGAAGAGTCGGAAACTGGGTTCACTGACAACTCCATACTTGTAAATAAGCAATTTTAAATTTGTCTTTGAGTTCCAGTTTGCATTTGGAAATCTTAGGGAAATCAGCTTTTGTAGTTTTAATTAATACAGATCTATTTATACTTAGTAAAGCTTAAAATACCAGGTAGAAAATGTGCTTAATGGGACTAATGGTGTTGTGTGGAGTCAGCTGAAAAGTTCTGACATTTTAAAGTGACTGATGAAAAGGTCAAATTAATCTTCAGAATTGTCATGTGAATCCTACTGTTAACTAGCTACAGATCTCAGAAAAATGTCGTTGTTCTTCTGTGGGACCAAAATGCTTCTGACAGTCCAGATTTTGCAAATGTCCGCTGTTAATGAATACTATTTTTTTTAAATACTCAGTTGTAGTGGAATTTAAAAAATATTCTCTCTGCATAAAGTAAAATGTCTTTCTGTTTGGAAATTCAGTGTTAAAATAATCCAGATGCATAATAGAGAATGTTTAGCTCTTACTAAAAATAATACACATTTACCAACATCATGTCCTTTAGATAGTCCAAGAAATATAACTAGAAAAAAATACTGCTTGACAGATGTTCCTTCTTTAAAACGGGCAACATTTTGTATGGTAATCAAATAGTTAAGATAGTTGTCATTCTACATTATGTTATATTTAATCCATATGTACAAGCCACATATCCACAAGAAACTGGAGGGGACAAATGCTGTTGCTCAGCAACAAGAAACTGGCAAAAACTCAAATACTCCACATTTTCAGCAGACAAAGGCTCTCTGAGCTCAGCAATCAATAGTGTTTCATGCAAAGGAAATGCCCAGTTTATCATAGTTGCCATCTAACAACACCTCAAGTGTGTTTATGGCTGAGAGACATAAAAACATATCTGAATACTGGCAGTTTGAATAATGCATTGAAAACTCACCATATTTTGTGTCTGAAAGCCCATTATGATGAATGAATTTGTTATTTGTAGGTATTCAGTGAATAATTTATGACAACAAATGTCACTCTAGGTTATTCGAGAGAATCACTTTAACTATTTACTGGCAAATCTGTGTTAAGACCACTCAAATCCCGTGCAAAAATAAAATCTAAATTATACCTCCTCCTTCTCTGATCCAACATCCTCTTCTTCTATGGTTCTTCATAATTCACCGTATTTTACCCATATACGATGTTAAGTCTTGGATTTTGTTTCTTCTGCTACATCTATCCTTTTTACTCCACTTCCATTGAGTTTTTCTTAAAGTAAGTTCTCTCTCAGGCTTCTGTAATTGCAATCCTCTCAAAAGGGAGTCCTAATATCTGCTGAGAAGCTGAGTTGTCCATGATCCCCCAGCAAGCGCAGCAAGCTTCCAGGCAGAGAGCTTCCTACCCTGCGGAGACAGGCACAGAGGAACGGTGGAGCCAAGACCATGCGGCTACCGCAATGAGAACTTCATTAGCCATGAGGACTTTATGATGTTACCGAAGGACTTAAATGCTGGAACTACTTATTTTCTTCAGGAAACACTGACCGATTAATTTAGGCAGGGTGCCTAAAGTTAAGATGCAAAATCAGTTGAGACTAATCCCTTTCAATATACTGAATTGCATAACAGTTCACAGGGTTTAATTAATGTTTACATCATAGAGTACTTGGATAAAAACATTTATTTTGAAAAAAGAAAAAAAAACTAAAAATGTTAATTACTCATGAATCAGAATTGCAGTTATTGGAAAAGATTTTAGATCGTTCCAGCTCTGAGGCTGAAATTTCAGGTCTTAGAAGTAATTTTTCCAGAGATCCTCCAGGAAAATTACAGTTATGGAGAATGATCTTTTATAAAGCATTGGTTAAACATTGCTTCTTAATCTTTAATCTATTTACTGAGATATGTTACCCATTTTAGACGTATCAGTGTGCATTTAATTTAATTTAACCTAATATAATTCCAGAATAGGGGGAAAAGTTATGTTACTGAAAGGACAAACATAGACTATCCATTATACTGTAATTGCTAGGCCATAAATATAAACATTTAATATAGTCAATGCCAATCAAGATCAAATAAAAATAAATAAGTGTAATAGAAAGCTGGCCTTGTGGCCAATTTTAGCATTGCGCAGTATGACCCTAATAAACATATTATTGTTAGAAATCCACCCTTTTCCCTTTATCTCTAAAAAATGTAAAATTTCCCAGTCATTCAAATTTCAGTCATTAAAGTATTAATATTAGTGATATTATTTTCCAGTTGAAAGAAGTATTATGAGTTATAAATCAAGCACATTTCAGTTTGTGTATAAATGGACTGCCTAAGATAAAATATACTACAACATAGTATAACATTTGGTACCTTCGTAAATTATCTAGAATGAGGACAAATTAAATGCAGGATGTTACCTAAATTAGTTCTTCTTGTGCCTTCATACTTCCTAAGGTTAAACAAAAGTCTTGGTTCCTTGTTTTCATATTTAAAACATTTATATGAAAGACTTAGGGAGCTTTTTTATTTCTTTCACTGGAGAAAATTATATTAGTCTTGAAAAAAATTAGTTGTGTCCTAAAGGTATCTTCTGCTTCTGATCCTATATTACTGAGAATGTAACCTCAAAGAGGCTAGGTCACAAGTTACAGCTCTAAAAAGAACTCTTTGAGGTTATTTTTTGTTTGCTTTGTGGAATGTGTGCTTTTATAGGTATTTTAGCATATTTTCTAGCTCTTATCAGTAGCTAAGGCAGGTAGGACAGGATGCTTATGAAAGAAAACACACTGAAAAGCCTTGCAGATGAAATTCTCACTTGACTATTCAAATCCAGGAGATGATTCTTAAAGAATGAACATTCCTTTAGAAAAACTATGAACATTGCAAATTTGTGACTAAACCATAAGATATGCCAAAGATGTGGTTTAAGGAAAGCACTTAAACCTGACCTTGAAGTAATCCTGATTCAGGGTTCCAATGATAAAAAGTTAAAAAGTGAAGCATGATTTGAATCAGGGTGAGCAAACCAGAATAAAATTCAAGTGAAGTCAAAGGAAAACCTTTTCTTGACTCTTTTGAAAAAAATACAAAACTGCTACAGATAATTGATTTTACTTCTTCATTGATTATATTTTTCACCAATTTGTAAATCTATTTCTATTAACGGATAAATAGTTTTTATTTTTCAGTTTTATTTTCTAATATATATGTTAGTGTTGCTGTTCATCTTTTCATACCAAGTGCTATTCTAATAGACTACAAGAACACTTTTTAATCAATTTTTAGTTTTTACAAATTATTCTTAAGATTAAAAAAAAAAAATGCAATATATAAAATATAAATCTTTTTACTGTATTATTTTATCTATTCTTACCTAATTTACTTTTGTGGCCATTATTCATTTAGTACTCAAGCAACTCACAAGCCGTAACTGCTCCCAACGAGCTTTGTTAAGTATAGCAGTGAGGTATAGCAGTAATATTACAATTAAACATTGAAGAACTGAAGCAGAAAAGAAAATAAGAACCAGATATAATAAAGGAGCTAGATACATTATGTTAGATAGTATGTTAGGCAGTACATCACCAAACCTCTGATGTTTGAAAATGAAAGATAGATCTTGGATTGAGCACCGTAACTCCATATAGATCTCTTGGCAATAGTCAAGACACCCTAGACAAGCTTCTGTGGAAAAGCTGGAGCTCATAATAAACCCAGCTCATAAACAAGGTATAAGGTAGCCTCTTCAGTTGCAGCTTATGTGGAATTGAGTTACCTTAGCTGGAAGAGGAGAATTAACTAGTGGTTTTAGCTGCCATCCAGTGCTCTAAGTCTTAGTCTATGGTATAGAAAGGAGCAGCGCTTGCCTGACATGTTGAAAAAGGCAGGGTCAATCATCACTGGATCCTGGAATTGTAGTGAAAACACATGGCAGATTAAATTTATCAAAGCAGATGGTTGAAAGAAGTGTCACCGGTGACTTCAGGTAGTGACTGCTCATGCACAGACTTCTATTCTCCACCTGCCTCTTCTGTTTTTGAACAGTAAATATATACATTTAAGTAATAGTTCAAAGAATAACTGCAAATATAAATCTCAGATCTTTTAAGATTATTAAAATAATAACTGTAATAAACTATAGATTTTGCTGGCAGTCTTGGGGAATAGTCTTATCAGGGTTGGGTTTTTTTGTTTGTTTTCTTTTGTTTTCCATTGAAGAAAATAGAACCGGTATGTCCAATAATCATACATATGCCTACAAAGTTTCCTATGACCAACTAAAGAGAACATTCACTTGCCAAATAGGATAATAAATAGAAAAAATAGGATAAAAAAAGGAAAGAAAGTATAATTGGGAGCTTAGTTAGAGGATTTGGGTTGATGCCCAGCAAACATCTATATGTTTGAGGTGGAAAGTACCTATGATTTGGCTCTTTCCTTGGTCTTAAAGACACCTTTTTAGAAAAGGGTTTGGGCTGGATGATCACAAAAATAAAACAAGCAAAATTATGAACTACCGGAGTAGCATAAAGTGTAAAATTTTAATAGATATAATTAAGATCATAATTACCAATTTGCTGGACCAATTGACAAAGGATTTTGGGGGGTTTTTCTTTTGTTGTTGTTGTTTTTGGTTTTACTAGGACAATGCCAGGAGACAGCTCTTTCAAAAAAGCAGATATTGGATTTTGTTAATTTGATTTCTGTTGTGAGAGACATTACATAGCTTTGTTTTGAAAGAGTTTTGGACACTAACCCTGAAGAAACAGCAGCTGAAGAATGTTTTAGTCCTAGAGTAACTGTCAGTTAATCTTTAGAGAAAGATTAATTCCCACTAGAGGAAATGTCCAGGGATTTGCAGAACAGCAATACATCATCACTTAGACCAAATTCTAAAAATTTAGGTTTGGTTCATTGGATCATTGATCTTTGAGAGATTTCATCAATATCCTACTTACTGATACTTATTGATCCCTGCTAATATGAGTACCTGTCAGTCTCAGCAGGCGTTAGTGCTTTAGGTATTGGACCAATTTTGCTACCAGTCAGCACTGACGCCTGTTCTCAGCACTCGCAGCACGGAGAGGTATCTCTTCCTATTGATTTCTGTATTTATTGAAGTGGATCTATACATATTTCTTGGATTCTGCATGATGTTGGAGCATCGGTATAGTCCAATTATGCAGGTGAGCAGTTATTCTCAGTAAAGCTCAATATTTTTCGGAAATATTTAAGAATAATTATCTGTGACAAGAAAGATTAAAAATGCTGAGAGTTATAGGAAAACTATGGGAGGCACCATCCGCTTCTTTCATTACGTTTTCCCTAACTTTAGTTTCCATGGCAACAGAAGAGGAGGCAATTCCACAAATCCAGCAGCTCATTATTGGAGACAGTTTGCCATTGTCTCTGGAGAAGTGAGACACTTCTTTTTTTTAAAGTGTCTTCTAAGAAATTCATAATTCAGTGAATGAATTCTGGAGCAAAAAGTAATTAAAGTGAAGCCCCTGTTTGGAAGCAGGTGCGTTTTGTGAACATTTAAGGAACCTTATATTGGTTCTTCCTCCATTCCTAACTCAATGACTAATATTACTAATATATAATGCTTTCTGCAGATCTTTTTCTTTCTTTTCTTTTTTTTTTGACCAAATCTCACATAATTTGAATTCACACTAAGAAAAAACTACTTGCAAGGCCAGGAAGAAGAAGTAGTAAATTTCTGTGCCTAAAACACGTAGCTTCCAGAAGAACTGTGAGCTTCCACAGGCGATGACCCAAAGCACTGTCAAACGCAGTCATGTGTGAGCTGCTAAGATAGAGCACACAGGCCTCAAGGAGACACAACTTTTCAGAATTAGGTAAGGCCCCAAATTCTCCTAAGTATTCTTTAAGAGCTGTTTCTTCTTCTGTGCTGCATGTCAGAAATACACATAAGAGAAAAGTTAAAAAAATACAAGCAGTAAAATAATATATCTTTATCAATAACCTGGTTATATCAGTGGAAAAATATTCCCTCTGGAAGGATAATATTATATTGAAGAGTGTGGCATGTCTTCTACTGCATTCGTCTCTAAGTCACTGAATGTGGTCAAGGCAAGAGAAAATAGAAACCTAAGCAAATATTTGAATCGTGAAATGTAAGCAGAAAATCTTATAAGAAGAGTCATTTCTTTATATTATCACAACTTAAAATGCAATGCAACAACACATATTTCAGGTTTTGATTCCTAACAACTTAAATTCATTTCATAGGTTTTGAAATGTCACGCTAGCAGCAATTTGAATAGCTCTTTATAGGAACTTGTAACAGTCTTCACAGTCTTCCTATTTTGTTACATTACAATCCTCTTCATTCCACGAAGACAGCCTTATTTTTGTAATTTCACAAATGCTGAAAGCCTAATGCCACTCCTTAGCAGAAATGTACGGCTTGCACTGTTGACTGCATTTCCAAGCTTAGATTAAAACCGGAGAAGCTGCACAGAAACTCAGACTTGTTAGACGTGAATTTATCCACACATTTTTCTTCTTGATGAAAAAAAAAGAAAGGAAAATAATACTAAAACTAGATTCTTTGATCCTATCACTTTTAGCTAGATACTAGAAAAGAAAAGAAATCACAAGTTTCCCCAAAGGAGGGAATGAGCTACAGGAATTCCTGCCTACCCTGTCAGGGCACCCTGCATCGAGTGGAGGCTACTCGCAGAGATCTGTATGGAGAGACTTGTAGCTAAAGATGTGGAGGACACTGTCCTCATTCTCATCTCCCTCTTTCCTGAACGTGACTGTGGCCATGGGTTTCTAACCCTTTGCTGTTTCTGGTTTGACTTTGACACCCAGGTCCCAGCTATGAGGAAGATTGCCCAGATGCTAATACTGAGCTTTTTAGCTTGTAATACATGCACTTTTGAGGTCCCACAAACGGCTTCAAAGGAACCTTCAAAAGGTGACTTTAAAAAGTAAGGTCATATTGTTATGCAGCAATCTGGGTGTGTGTTTTTTTTTCTCTGAAGTGATCCACAATATCATTGGAAAAACATATGAAATTCATAACTTGGCACAAAACCTCCCCATTCACCTAATACAGTGTTCTGCGTTGTGATAGTGTTGTGGAAAATACTGATGACATTAGAAATTATAAATAATCCATAAATCTTATTTTAGATCGAACTTATAAGATGCTTCATTTTATGCAAATCTGAACTTTTTCTGAAGTTTGCAGACTGCAATTTGTTTGCTATACCCAGTTTTGTTAAAGTTGCATAGATCTAGTGGCTTAATTCAGAGAGACAAACATTTATTCAGACAGTAAATTTGTTTACATTGCTTGGAAATGACACTTCTGCTTTCTCCCAGGAAAACATAGCTTGAGATGTGCAAAGGAAATCTGGGATCATAACACTTCTGCTAATATTGTACTATACCATTTCTGCAAATAACTGATACAAAAAGGTTTTATTAATCTGCCTCTGAAGCGAGCTGAAATCTTCAAACCTAGCAGAATCAGTGGGCTTTGCTTTCACTCCAAGGTGCCCTGAAATGAATGAAAAGGATGAAAGCAGCAAGTTCCACAAAATGCTTTTGTGTGTCTCTGTCACAGCAGCCAGATTTGCCTTTCAAAGACACGGCCCTGGATGTGGACAGCTGAGGGGAGGCGTTTATTCCTCCACACCATAGGGAAGGCGGCTTAAGCTTGTTACAAGATATATTCCCTGTGCACTGATGTTTGTATTTCCAAGCAGAGCAAGATGTCCCTAAGTAGTTATATCAAAAGCAGAAAGTAATGACAAAACAGACATTCGGCATGAATTGACTGCATATTTTCCTTGAGGTCATAAAAATCCATGTGTTTTCTGTCACAGAGATAGTAAGGTCTTAAGGCACTCGATTAGTATTACCATCCTCACACACTAGCAGGAAGAAATAAAATATGTGCATCTGGAGTTCTAGAAAACTTGTTTTCAGGTTATAAAAACTCAAAAATTACTGACACATAAAATTAATTGCTATGCACCACAAGGTCTATCAGGTCTTCTGAACAGGACTTTAAACTGTCTGATCAAGAAACAAAACACTGGAATGGGGACAGAAAAGGTTAACAAAAGGAATAGAGTCGGAAAAATTGGGCTCACTGGAAAAAAACATTGAAAATTCAACTATCTTCAATAGATCAAAATTTTACTCTCAGAAACAATTCAACATGATTAACCTTATACCACTACCTCAACTCTGTCTATTCATCACACCTAATCATATTTTCTGTTTTTCAAATGTATTAGGATAATTTTACTACTATTACTACAAAGTGCTCATGACAGAAATGTAATTTTCTTTTAGTGAAACAAGCTAAAAAAATCTGATATTTTGCCATTAAAGCATGTCTAGTGAATTTAAACATGGTGTGACAATATTTTTGTCACTTTGTTCTCTGGAAGATGTCAGATTTGTTATTCTACGTTAATGTACAATTTGATAATGAGATCCTAATTCTACGGATCATTGCTAGCTAGTATGACTTTTATGATGTTTCCAATTTACCCCTAATAGATCTCACAATGAGCTCTGCCGGTACAGACTTCTCTCTTGATCCCTGTGACTGCAAAGACAAAATGCTGGTGGATCCCACAGTGGTGGGATGTAAATTCACAATACCAATTTTCAGTCATTTTTTGCAAGGATCGGGCTGCACACCAATAATTCACAAAACAAGAATCAGAATAGTGATCAGCTCCAAATGAGCTGTGCTCCATTATGTAGAGATTTCTCTTTATTCCATGCAAAAAAAAAAAAAAATGCAGAGGCCAAGAGAATAACCAAACTAGAAAGAAGTTTCTTTGTCTTGAAAAGAGGTATCACTTTATGGTGATAGCGAAAGTACAGGAACGTTACTAGTAACGAGTACTGTAAAAAAATAACAGCAGTCTTCAACACAGGTGGTCAAACAAAGAGAGTAAGTACTTCAGTTATATGGCTTCAACTTGATAGCAATTCCTTAGCTATCTATTTAAACTTTTATTTTATTTCTCTGTGCAAAGAACATAGATACTGCCCTGCAACACAGTAATTCTTAAAATATATTAATTACAACATGGACCCAAAGAAAATCAGATAATGAAAAACATATGCTGTTTGCTGAATATATGACATTTTCACATTTTAAATGATCCACATGCATGGAGTCATTTTGTTCTGTCGCTGAATGTCAAAAGAGATATTGAGGACTCCTTGTATAATGTGCTATTCTGAAACTGATAATTTTAAAATAATTGTATTCATTTTGTAGAGATATACCGGGAAAAAAAATAATTGCTGGCAAAATTTTATCAATCATTCTGCTGTTTAAAATGCTTCTGTACCACAATCAGAATACAAATATATAATACCAGATTCAAATGCCCCAAGTATGGAGCAAAGGATGCATAAATGTGAATGACTGAAATATGTTCCTGCGCAGCATTTGGTAAATAGTGCTGAATAAGTGATACATAACAGGGAGCAGGATTGTTGCTTATTTGCCCCACTCTTTTCCACTGGCTCACTGTGGAACCTGCTCTACTGGATGCAGTTCAAGGCAGAAGGTCAACCCCATACAGGGCAGAGCAGCGAAAGAGCCAGTGTCGCTCCCATCTGTTCGCGTCTACCCTTCAGGTTAGCTGGTTGACGTATCTTCCAGGAAGGAGTTTCCAGAGGGAAACTGAGATGGCTGCTGATGGTGACACCCTCAGCATGGCACCATCTGGTTTGCTTGGCATGGGTTGTGTAGGCCCTTCGCATCAGCACAAGTATGCCTGCCTTCCACTCCACAGGAATTGCTGCTTTACTCTCCTGGATAAGGTTCTAGCCCATGAATTGCGACAACAATCACAATTTGCTTACATGGGTGTCAAAAACCTTAGGTTCCTAGAACCCCAATTCAAGGGTTTATCAGGATTGTGTTTTCAAAGAAATGAAATCTAGCATTTAAAAAAAATCATTTCATTATATAAAATATCTCCTCTTGCACATATATTGTCATTGTTAGAATACTGCTATAGCTTTAACAGACAAAATCCTTTCAATTATGGTTTTTGCCAAGAATTTTCCCAGTTTTCCCATGGTATAGAAGCAGTTGTGATATTTATCTATCAGCTGTTGTAAACAGATTCTTGGGAAAGACTTCCCTTCAAAAATATCCATTTATTCATGAGAGTGATTACCATGAGACTTCTATATATATTCATTTTGTCTGAGGGAAAGACCAGTTGGAAGGAAGGAAGGAAGGAAGGAAGGAAGGAAGGAAGGAAGGAAGGAAGGAAGGAAGGAAGGAAGGAAGGAAGGAAGAAAGGAAGGAAAGAAGGCTGTATAAATGCACAATTATGCTGGTTGTTAAAATTTCCTCATTACTTTTATTCATTCTGAATCTACAGGATGAGAGGATAGGACCTCATCTTGAACCTAGCTAGCCATTTAAAAATCATTCTGCTTATTTTTGCAACTTATTTTGTTAGAATTGCAAGCTTCCTGATTAGAAAGTGCAGGGCACTCTATCTCTTGAAGTGTTACAAACATACTACTTCCTTAGTATGTACTTTGTATATAAGAAATATTATCAAGTCAGGATCATTTGAACTAAGCTACACAAATTTATAACTCTGTGGTCTAACTCATCATCTGTCATGATGAAGGATAAGGTGAAATACTACTGAGCGGAATGAACTTCTTTTTGAATATGGAATTGCTATATATAAATTTTAGAATACTCTTGGCCCAATAGACACCAGTTTAAAAAAATTGTCCGTGATAAAATCTCTCTTTACCTCCCTTTGATATTACACTTTAATTCTCAAGTGTGATGTAGTAGATTAAAAAAAAAATTAAAAGTATATACTTCAGGATTTTTAGGTGCTACAATTGTGAAAGCCATTGCTATTTTTATGTGGAGTATCAGTACATATTTTATGAGGCTCATTACTTTCAGCAATGCTAAATGAACTGAATTTATGCACATAAATTAGTACTTTAAATGTTCATTTTTATTACATGTATACATCACACAGTTGTATAGATTAATGAAAGATTTCCTTTTTATGTTCAAGAGGAAGGAAGAAATAAAGGCTAGTAGAAATGAATATCAACAAGGACTTGTAGAAAATCAATAGGGGAAATTAAAGGATAAAAAGGAAGGTCTATAGCTGTCAGTACAGAAAATAAGACTACTTGAAGGTCTATCTAGAATGAAAGGATTCCTATCCATGCAATTTCATGAATACAGGAAAAAGTAAAAACACAAGGCTCAAATCGTTAATAAGCGTTTCTGCTCACTGCCAAAGCAGAAAAACAAAATGACAAAAACACTGCCTGTTTTCCATTCCAAAAAATTATTGCTTACAGGTTAGTAGATGGGTTAAAAACTGTTGGGATTAAAGGGTAGGGAACATGAAAGTCCACCAGGAGACTGGTCAAAGTGGAGCACCACGGGGCCTGGCCTGGGCCCTGACCTGTTTGACAGCTTTCTTTCCGAGCTGGAGGAAGGGATGGAGCCCATTTGGTGACACCAAGCCGAGGATGTGAATCAGTGTCCTTGGAGGCATCCTGCCTTTCAGACGGAGCTGGTCCACCTGGAGGAGGAGACCACCGGGAACCTGACGAAACTCAGACTAGACAAAATGTAAAGTCCTGTAGCTGGGGAGGAGGAACCTGATACCACGCCATCTGATACACCTCCAAAATCTGGATGCAGAACACACTGCTGAGGGCAAAAATGCCCATTTTATTCTCCAGAGTGACTTCCAGCAACAAGAAAATCTCAAACTTTTTGTGATTTACATTGAGATGTAAAAAACAGAAGCAGGAGAGATTGAGTAACATGTTGAACTTTGCTTCCTTGGGCTGACAGCCTGCGCTGCCATTTCTCACGGATGCCCTGCTATTTGCCCAGACTCTGTAAACATAAGCTGCTACAGTAGAAGGCTCCTTCATCTAAAAAAGTTGTAACTGGACAAGCTACAACTAAAAATAAGGGAAACATCTGAACCCTGCACAAAAGGTTCTCTATGCCAGGACTAATTTCAGGCAATAGTTGACTTTAAGAAAGAAGACCCAGTTTCAAGTAATGGTCAATTCAGGGAAGTCTTCCAGACTATACAGGTTAAACAGGTGTATCAGTTTTGATCTTCATACTCTTCCTTTTTTTTTTTTCTTTCCTTTTTTTTAACCTTTATTAGTCCATGAATTGCTGTCTCCTGGTGAAATTCAGCTCCATGCCTCCACCCAGTGGACTTTTCAGGCTTCGAGATAAATGCAAAAAACAGATGATAGCACCATATACAAAAGGAAACTGTTTTGCACTACTAATGCACATTTTAAAACAGCCAAAGAACTCTTCAGACTGCCTCTCTGAAAAAATTCATAAAATGTTAAAAAGGGACCTGAGTCGGTAAAAGCTTAAGAAGTCACTGTATCCAACCGTAATCTAAGTGAAGAGACAGCAATAGTGAAGCAGTGCTTGTATTCAGGTCTCCAAGAAATAAAGGAGAACAACTGTAAAAATGTATTTGTACTTCTAGAACCTGAAATATTTCCCAGTAATATCAGCAGATGAGCTACAGTCCAAACTGTAGCACAAGTTTGACATATCTCCCCTTCCTACCTGCCCTTTGTCAAAGTTTCAACCAAGCTTACTTTTTTCTCATATTTTTTTTCAATAAAACAGAAAGTATTTTAGGACATAAATTTTTGAAAATTTAATGATTGAAAATAATTTTAACTAATTTTAATTAATTTTAATTTTGAAACAAACAAAAGGCATGAAGAGCTTCTTAAGATATAAGTTGTCTCATGAAAATGCAGTGGGTAAACATGAATTATTTTGGGTTTGCTTGGCTGATATTTTGGAGGGGGGCAAAACTTCTTAACACCTCAGGTAAGAAAAGTGAAAGATTTCCATTCCAATCAGAGAAGAGGAACAAGATCTCTTCCTTCACAGTGACCAGAGAAGTCATCTCCTGTCACTTTTATTGTCCTTAGTTCGTATGTCCAATAGGAAAAGAAATACATCTAAAAGAAATAAAAAAATCTTGTCCTATCCGCAAGGAACTGTTTATTATTTATTAATATTGCACTGAAAATAAAAGTCAATGAAATTAAAAAACAGTGAAAAGATTTTCAGGTTGTAATCATTATACAGCTCTTATGAGTGCAAAACATTATATTCTTCTACACAGAACTTGATTTTTGCAAAATAGGAATAGTATAATAAAGGTATTAGAGAGTGATCCATAGACTGCAAACCTGGTAATACCACGACAATCATGTACTCTGGCATTTTATATAGCATACCGCTTTCAAACATTTTTTTTCACAATTTTTAGGAGACTACCACTTTTGAGAAATATCTAATCCATATTGACTGATAGGTATGTTTCTAGCTGTTTCTACAGATCTCTTTTTTACAGGTGCCCATGGTCAGAGGTACCTCAGATTTAGTCTTGCCAAAAATATTCTGAAGAAGCAAAAATATCTGACATTCTCATCTGCTCACCCTGGTCATTGCATTTTCAGATTAAGGGTATTTTTTTATTTATTAGTGGGTTTTTTTGTTTGCTTGTTTTTTTGGTTTTCAGGGTCTTCTTTTTTCCTTAAATGGTTATTCTACCTTCACTATAACCACGTTTTGTTTTGTGAGTCCAAGAAACCCAGAAAGGCGATGACCTAAAGGAGTTCATAAAGGCAGCCCCAGAAACTTCCCTTACTGCATATGATTACCTTCAAGCAGGTGCCCCATTGATTTAAGCTCAAGTCCATGGTTATTCCGAGCAGGGATGCCAAAAGAAGGTGGGAGGGAAGAGCTCTTCCCCTACAAATGAGAAGTGAAGAACTTTCTGTGCTATGGGGCTTCACGAGATGGGCAGAAGGCAGATCTTCCTGTGTATGTTGCCACTGTGTTGTTTCCTCACTGTGCTATCCCAGAAGAAGCATTTCTTAAATACAAAAAGGTAGCAATTATTTTGGGCATGATTTATTGTTCTTAGTGCGGGGGCAATTTATCAGTGTATGTGTACACTACTTGTACATGCATTAAAGAACAGACTGCCTTCCAAGCACAACACTGTGAAAATGGATCAAGGAGCAACAGCCCATATGGGCTCTCAGGTCCGGAGAAGGAACTACCATAACCTTGAATACACAGCGGATTTATAAATAATACTGACAACAGAAACCTCTGTCATCTGGAAAAAATAGACACAGCTTTAAAATAAAAAACGAGCGTCAGAAGGTGTTGCTGCAAGTTTGACTTTTCCTGAAAATATGAGCGTTGCTTACAGATACCTCTGTGGATATGGATGTGTCATTTATTACCTCCCTTCTTTTGCTTTTATCTTGAGTGCAGTGCCTATGAATATTGTTTTGTGTTTTCAAATCTCCAGTGCAATTCAACATGTTGACATCTATATGACAATCATTAAAATCATAGTCTCAATAAATTGCTATTAGAATGTGTATTGGTTTATCAGCCAGTAAATGTATTTTTAATGCCTAGCAGAGAATTTAAAAATAAAACGTCAACCTTATTAAATTCAAGGACTATTTTCCCCCTAAGGTAATGGGTTTTATTTATACTATATATCATAAAAATTAATATAGAAAAAGAATGAAATAAAAAGGAAAAAATTAACAACAGAAATTGTGAAACAACATGAATTTATGCTTTTTAAGGTTTTTTTTCAGAAGAACCATTAATGAGAGACAAAAACAGCATTAAAAAGCTTTTATTGAATTGTCCTTGCAGAATGTAATGTGTGTGCTGTATCAAAATGATATTAAAACATATTTCTCTAAGATGACAAAAAAGCACATTCATAATTATAGTGGTATATAAAGTACTATGCATTACAGCTTTCCATCCGAAAGCAGCCGCTCTCTCTCCAGCAAATATTTGCTTTGTGATCCTCATCATCTAAGTGCAGAAACTTGCAATTTTCTATCTATCATTAGAAAACGAGATGCAAACTGAAAAACAGGACACTGAAGTGAAAGAAAGTACAATTAAACATGGTTTTCATTTATTAACAGATGAGGGCTATGTAATATTTGGTGTCTGTGGGCATCTTCTATGCAGTTTTGTTGACTGACGAAGTCTAATATTTTCACCTAACTCTTCTGAATACCCACAGTGTTGGTGCAGGCAGGGGTGCTGGACTGCCAGAAGTCAGGGTGCTGATCAAATCAGTTTTGTACCATATGCGTAAACATGCAGTAAAATTTCTTGAAGGTTCAGGTGTCCTATATATGTGCAGTGCTAATCAGCTGTAAATCTTACCTGCTATATATGTGAGTATAAATCAAAACATACTGCACGTGCATTGAATGCGATGTTTTTACGTGCACAGTAAATCTGAAAGGCTGACACCTGGTAAATTTCCTGCCCCTGAGACAGCCAACTATGGAGCCCATTACTCCTCTCTGGAAAATCCTGATCAAAAAAACAACAGCCCTGGTATAAGGAATTAATTAAAAAAAAAAAAAAGGTATAAGTAGCTAGTGCAAATAACAGCCTGAGGGTTGTTTTAATTGCAAAATAAAATGAGTGTGTAGAATACTTGGAACATTTAACAGTACTAACTGGACTACTGTGGTATATGTTCCTACATACAAAACCAGATTTGGGCCTGGAAACTAAAATCAAACAAAAATCCATCATAAATATTCAGCTTAGAATTCTGTTCTGCCAAAAGGGAATATTTATTCATTTCACTGTATACTTGATCTGATTTAAGTGAAAGACACAGAAAATAAATCAGAAATACTAGTAACTGAATAACAAAACTTGAAGGCCTTACTACAGTCCAGCACTGTCCTGCTCCTGTGAAGGTGTAATCACACAGGCGTCCGTAGGGCTCTTGGAGCCCAACGGCACCGGACAGGCTGCTCACTTTATACAGACTGCGTATTATAGCACAGTTTTAATCCCTTTAATGTTAAAGAGGAGGACAGTGATTTCCTGTCTCATATCAGAGTATGGCTTCAACTTTCAGATGAGGATGACATGTCAGCCATTGGAGGACATGTCCATCTGCTCCTGGCAGTTAAAGTCCCACTGTTTTATTATAGTGCATAAGGAACTACACCATCATCATCGTCATCCTTCCAGTAAATCGCTACTGCTCAACTGAAAAAAAAAGTCTGAGCTGGAAATGGAGACATTAACCAGCATTAATAAAACTACCAGAGAAAGTCTGTAGTTCAAAGGAAGCTGAGAATGCAATTCTCTGTCTTACCGTGGCCTGGTATGCTTCATGCTCTCGGGACTGCTTCACTACTGTTGCTCAGAAATGATCCTTTATTCTGTGTCTGGATTTGAACAGATATGCAGTGTAAATTATCAGCTTCTAATTGAGGTTGTTCCCAACACTTGCCCCTTGCAAAATCTCTGTGATGACACAGGGTGGGAATCACCTCACCTGGCTCTAGAAGTCTGAATATCGGAGCTAGTCATCATCAGCTCCCCGTGGATAGATATGCATGTCCATGTAGGATATCTGTGATTTCTCTTCAAGTGAGATTATTTGCTCCTTGATGTGTGTCTCATTGACCACACAAAATCTTATGAGCATCAGAATTAGAACGATTCAAGTGCCTGCTTTCAACAGTTTCTCAAAATGTCATTTCAGGGATTTCCTGATTCTTGTTTCTACTTTCGTGTCTCAGAACATCTTTCAGTACAGGTCACCAGTAGGGTCATCACATGTAACCTGTGACCTCAAAAGCACACACCAAAAACACTTAAAACTCTTGTGACTCCTTTTTTGAAGTAATAACCAAAGTAGACCAATATCATTTTGCAAACCCAATCTCATACTGCATGATACTCTTATTTTTGAGGACTCCCATAGAGTTAATTATTCAAGACAAGGAGACCGCATCACAGTCACCCTCCTGGAAACATCTTTAGACGCTACATTTGTGCTATTCATGAGTATTTTTGTAGAATCAACATCCACACTTCCTAAATGCATATATATATACACATATATATATATTTCCCCCTAATACTTTCATTTATTCACTGCTTCCCAAATTGTTAGTGACAGATAGTCCAAAGTGAAATCTTCTGGGAAACTACAGCACCACTGCTCTTATTCTTACCCATTTTGTGGTTTCTATCATCTCTAGCATTTTGTCTGAAATCACTTCTGAGCCATCAGATGATTCCCACTTCCGACTTCATTTCCAGCTAAAACCACCAGATGTATGATTTTATAACCCACGTCACATTTATCACTCAGACACAGAAAAAGAAGTATCTACTGAATTGCTCTCAGAACAAAAAGAGTAGTCACTATGATCACTTTAAATATGAGAATGGGACCTTAATGGAAAGGTTAGACTCCAACTATTAATCTCCAGAGGTCTCCTGTAATTGATAAAAACCACCACCATGCTATAGAGTACATAAAACCTCAGTTATCTGGTCAACAGAGACCCATCTATGTGCATGGCTCTAGAGGGTGAGACTCTGGAAGGCGAGGGCCCAGGACCAGCTACTGGAGGGAGCCGGAGCCCAAGGCCACCTGCTGCAGGGTTCTCTCCCCTGCAGGTGTGTGGGTGCACTAGTCCCTGGCCCCTACATCCAGATGCTCCAGATGGGGGAGCTGAAGGCAAGCCCAGCCGCTTGAGACCCCCATCTATGAGGTAACTGTGTCTCCCTAGCCGACCTTCTCCCTGACCAACCCCCGGAGAACAGGATGAGGTCTCATGTTGGACCTGCTAGCGTTCACAAAGTGCTTTGCACGTTGCTGTCTGTGGGCCGTGCTGCTGAGTGTGCCCAGCTACGCAGGCATATACTGGGTACACATGCTAGTGTGGTGCCTCCTAGGAACACGTGCTCAGCGTCGCTCCTCGTTGAGCCTCGGGCCATGCAGCCCGCCAGGCTGCCAGCCTGGATTTGGGCCTCTGTCCCTTGACGGATACTGCCTCCAAAACCAGAGCTGGCTGCAGGATTACAATCAGTCTTTTAACTTCTTGTTCTTTGTCTAATTCTTACCACATGCATAATCTTCCTGCCTGTAAAAGCAGAAAATCTGAAGTCTATGCTTCCCCATATTTCCAAAGCCTATCTTTACCTATATTTTGTTTTTCCTATTAAGTGCAAGAACAGAACCCCTACTATAGAGGTGCATGCAAAGGGAGAAATTCATAGTACTTTCAAAATGAGCTTAATGAGACAACTCATTCAAATTACTATTAGGATTTCCCAACAGCTGTGTCTGAAAGGAGCAAGTGAAGCTTTACCTTCTATTCCTCAGAACCCCAAAGAGAAAATACACATATTGCACACAATGACTTCTTCCCTCTTTTTCCAATTTATAGCTTCACCAGTTGCTTGCATTCACTGAATACTCACATTTAAAGAATAAAATTTCAAGCTGTGAGCAAACTTGAGTGTAACCAGAAATCAGTTGTGATGGGACATATATACTGCTCTTTTTCACATTTCAAGGCTCTCACTACACATGCACAACAAAATTTAAAACAACAAACCAAGCAGAGGCCATTTCTTGATGCTTTGGTGGATCACACTTTAAATTTTCCAGTAGAAAGAGTTTGTGCCTAGTATGAGGCTTTCAGCATCTAACTGGGCTAAATTCTTGTATGGCCCAAATTAAAGCGACATAATTCAAAGCAGGAGCTTTACAGGCATCCTTCATAAGATCATTTATTTGCCTTGTATATAAAGGATACACCTTTATCTCCTTCCTCCAAAACATTCCTTCCCTTCACCTTTTCTCAGTATAAAGAGATGGGTAGGTCAGCTGCTAGTGCTATTCTGCAAAGGTTCAAGACCCTATTTCTGCCCACTGTGACCTTCAGCTGCTGTTATCTCCCTCTTCCACTGCTAAATAAAAATTAAGGAGCTTGACTGAAGGCTAAAGTAGCAGCTGATGCACTGAACTGTAGCGATTATTCTCCCAGGCTGCTACTTTATAGTAATCAGCCCAGTACAGTGTGTGGGAAAACATAATTAACTGATTTTTTTCCTCCTTTTTAGGACAACTGTATCAAGAATTATCTTCTGACAGGGGAGGAAAAGAAGTCTCTCAAAGAGCTGCAAGGAGTAGGCCTTAATAACAGCCCCTTCTCTCTCTCAGTTAAATAAAACTGTGGTAGTGAGAAAATGATTAGGATATTACAGATACTCTCCTTCCCCTTCCTTGAAATCAACAACAGTGAAGCTACAGTCATACTCCAGTATCTGGCTCAAGCCCTTTATCTGAATAAATTATAATAAACATCCTTTAACATAAGAATCTTCAGATTTAAAATGCAGCACTGCTTCATCTCAAGTCATTACAAACAAACACAATTTCCAAAACAAAGCATCGACAGCGTGAAACAGAACAGGCAATTAGCAATGTAAGACTTGGGGCTTTCTGACATCTTTTCTGTAAAAACAGACAGCTGACATCACGGCAGATGATGGTATCTGCTGACTAATTTAAAATGACGGTAAATTGAAAGAACTCTGAGTACTCACGCTAAGTATTTTCTTATCCTATATGCTCTTTAAACACCTTTAGCTAAAGCATGCAGACAAAATGAAGAAACTTTAACCAGAAATTCACATGGATGTTTCCTTTGTAGATTAGCGTAGCTTGTTGGAAAGACAAAAGTTATACAGAAGCATAAGAGACATTATCTATTAAAAAGTCCTTTAATAAAATATCCACATGTAATTCAAAACATGCAAACTGGGAAGGATTTCAGGTTCTAGGAGTACAAATACATTTTTACAGTTGTTCTCCTTTATTTCTTGGAGACCCAAAGATTTCCCAGTTAGCTGATTGCTGACTGAAAATACAGGACACTTGCAAAGACTCATCTCTTTTGTTGTATTTTCTGAAGAAGATATTCCATCTGCAAGTTTAGATTTGGCTGTCCTTTTTTAGTCTTCTTACTCAGTATTTTATAAACTTCCATTTTCTTTTGCCTGTATAACCGTTGAGCTTCTTCTCTTTGTTGTTGTCTTTTTTCAGCTTCCTGAAATAAAATAGAGAAGATTATGTCAAAATAATTTAAAACCTTCTACACCTGACAAATTGCTATACTAGCAACATAATGCTGGGAGGTAAAAATACTGGCAAAGAGGTATTGTACTAACAGTAGCAACACAATCACTCTTAGAAGCTTAACTGACTCTCCTCTAGAGCATGCTACAATCAAAACGCACAATATTTGGCCCAAAGCTTCAAGAGAAAAGCCATGTTTTCTTCAGCAAACATGCTGCCATAAAACCCATCACAGAAGACGACTTGACTTTTTCCGCAAAAAACTTTTTTTTCCCCTTAAATGAGAAAATACCAGCATTTTACCATCTTCTAGATTTGAGTGCAAGATAGAAGGAACGAGCACTATTCTGCTGCGCCCATATAAACATCTTGCAATTCAAGATTTGCCAGGAGATCGGAGAAACCTGCACAGGACTGGTTGATGAATGTGGAACGTGCCTGGAGGTTTGTGATGCCTGGACATCAGAAGCAACATTACATACAGACAACTTAAGACCAGGTAGATTTGTTATTTGCCCTCCTCAAAGCAACATACATGGTTGCCTTTAATATGATTAATAAAAAAATGAATTTTCAATTGCACAAATTTTACTTCTTGAGAGCAGAACACACATGTAAACATAACAGGAGCACTCAAGCTCTATATGGACAAACTTCCTGATATTATGTTCAGTTGTATCAAGTAGCTCACACCTCCTTCCTCAGTATTGTAATTTGGGTAAATATTCATGATGTGCAAGCTAATTACCTGCTTCACTTATATTGTATCTTAACAATATATGCAAATTATCATAAATGAGACTCAAAGACTGCTTCAGTTCATTCTAATTACCAAAAAGATGCTCATTTATTAAGTAATTTTTTGTTTTATGTGGCATAGAGAGCCTGTGACACAAAAAAAAAAAATGTAAGAATGCTCTGTAGGTTAGGACAATAAAATTAACTAGCCACAACTCCAAAAAATAATTCCAAATACAAATCTAAGATTGCTTGGGAAAAACACAAAACTGGAAAGACCTGTCCAGAATGCTTCAAATATTTCACTCTAACAACAATTAATACAATTCATTCTATTTTGATTAAATCAGAATAGGATTCCTCATCTAGTAATTCTTACTGTTACTTGGTGTACTACTGTAAACAATGCTCAATTAAGCTATCAACCAAAAGCTTACTGAAATCACGTTCAGTCTTATTTCTTAAGTATTTTACCTTCACTTTTATTTTTTCTTCACCTCTACTAAATTTCTTCATACACTGTACAGACCAGATTTTTTTTTTTAATCCCCAGAAGCATGCAACTTTTCCCCAAATAAGTAACAGTGAATGCGATAAATGTGGGCAAATGGTGCAATTATCCTATCAGTATTCCATATAAATGCTTATTGTTATTCCAGTACTTATTAGGTGTTGGTTCCTTTCTAAATACTTGAAAAGGGCAAACATTCCTCCAGCACTTCATGCAATGCTTATGAACTGCTTCAGAGGAAAGTCCCCACTGTCTTTCTAGGTTTTTATTTGTTTCTGCTTTCTCTACAAAATCTGATTACAACAGTGTTTCCCTTTAGCATTACCTGTATTAAAACCTGAACTTACAACCAAATGCAAAATATATAACCTCCCCTAGAACCAAGATTACCAGTTTAGCTTGAATAAATCTACTCTTGATTTCAGCACAGCTAAACTAAAGAAATGATCAATTTTGTCAAACCATATGTACTAATGTAATTTTTATACATTAGTTACTGGAAGTTAGTTTGACAGTGAAAATTACACAACTTTTACAGTGTTCCAATGTCTGCCATTCCATAGCCCAATCAACAGTGGAGAGAGAGAAAAATTCTAATTAAATAATGATGCCTCAAATGAGACACTCATATGAGCTATTCAATAATGGCAATAGTAAGATACACATCGTAGGCATAACTCCCATTAAATTAATATGAAGAAAAAATTACTAGTAATTGTGAAGGTATCAGTCTTAGATACTATTGCATTTAGTAACTTCACTGCTGACCAAAGCACACTAAATAAAAACTTCCTTATAACACAGTAAGATATGGGAAAGTTATTTAATTATTAAATGATGGAATTGTTATTGCTTCCCCTCCTACAATATTTAAGATGTCTACTATAATTCACTAAGATAGGCACATCCAAGTCTGAGCACTTCTTGATGAAGCAACTGAGGTAATAAAATCCCACTAACAGCAACTATAATACAATTAAATAGTAGTGTGAGAACCAAGGGAATAACTCTGAACACATGAATATCTGAATTTTACTGTCAATTTGAAAGAGAATGAAAGAATACGAGTGCCCATGGTCCCCTTACCCAGTCACTGTTCTGTCCAAACGGATGGATAAAAATTACCCTAGCCCTTGTCTATAGATGAGAAAGATCTCTGATATTTACCTCTTTCTTCCTGGCACGTTCAGCCTTTATTTTCTCATACTCTTCTTTTGCCTTCTGATTTGACGTTTTCTTAAGCTTCCTTTCAGTCATAACAGGCCTATAATTAAAAAGTACACATAAATCCTTTGCATACATCACTTAACACACAATCACCCATCCCTTTGTCATTGCAGATTCAGAGTACAATCCTTAAAACCTTGTAAGATTTATAGATTAGGTAAGCGAGAAGTAAGACTCATCCTTCTGTACTGGATGGATGCTTACATGAACTCTTTTTTAATGATATTCACTCACAGTGAATATCTGGCATAAAAAAGTAGATTTTTTGAGTATACTGAAGACTTGACTGCCCAGACTGTTAGAAACACAAATACCTTATTCCCTGGAACTTAATGTGGATGAGTTTCATAAACTTTACAGATCGCCAAAAAAGTTTTCTCCAATCACACTGGTTCTTCAGATACCATAAAACTCCATGCACTGGCTTAGAAATATATTCTCTCTTTCTAGTTCCAACACATGGATGCAATTGCTGAGAGCTGGACAGCCAAGTGTGAGCAGCCTGTCTCTCAAATAAGTCATGTTGACATGGAGGCAAAAACATGCAACAATGTCTTTATGAAAGCCTATTCTTGAAAAAGAGGATATATCTTTACCCTTAACATTCAAAAATTAGTAGGTGAAATAAGGTTCCCTCCCAATTTAAATAAAAAGATCTGTTACAGGTATCTGTCCGAGATTCTCTGTCACTACTATTTTGTATGCCATTTTTTTCTGATTAGCTAGTTCTTTTTTTTTTTAAATTCATATTAAAGGCATTGCATAAAAAAATTTTTAGCACAGACATTTACACGTTTCACACAAAATCTTATAAACCTTGCTAGCTTTTTCATCAACTGCTGTAGAAGCAAGTTGTGATTTCTCAATTATTCACAGCTTAAACTGGAAAACTAGCCATAATCATCTAGGAAACCTCAGAAAGGCAACTAGAGAGGAAAAACAAAGATTTGGTCTCATGCTTTCATTTAGAAATACCACGGTATTCTGCTATTCAGGGAAGAAAAAAAAAAAGAAAAATCTGAACTCCATCTTGTGGCAATACTGTGTTATAGCATCTCATCTTCTCATATGAGAAAAATGTGACATAGCTAAAAATGGAATTACTCCGATGAAATTTTATTTTACGTTCATAAACCAATAAAGTCTACCCAAAAACGTAGGTACTGCTGCATCTCACAGATTATCAGTCACAATCAGAGTTATTAATTTTGGTTTTTAATCACAATCAATGATGCTAATGTAAGCAAAACACAAGTCCTTTCTTAAAGAGATACCACTCCTATTTCAGACAACCTCAGTTTTAGACTACATCTTTCTCCTAATGTAAGGTATAGATCTGACTCCTTCCCCCTTCTCAAGCATTTCCCTCAGCAAAATTTACAAGTGGACACATCTTGAAACTCAAAGATTCAAGGCATTTCTTGAAGTAGGAGCAACCAGATGTTATCTCAATTGTCATATTCAAACACTGTTCCAAACTGCTGCCACGATACTGAATGACCACTGGTTTTCAGGTCACTGACATTCCTAAGTTTTCATGGGGACTTATGTGCAAGCAGGGGGAGAATCATCTATGCTGTCTGATGATTTTAGGTCTCAGATTAAGCATTTAATTTTTTCATTTTGTAAAATATATTTTCAAACAAATCTCACTATAAACAAGTTTAAAAAACAAGAAACATCCATTTATCCATTCAAAAACAAGAAATGTTATTTATAAATAACACTTTACACTATTATTTGCTAGCTAGATCATCCTCAGACTACTTGTTAGTAATAACTTTCCCCCCGCAAAAAACTCCACTGAGTTCAAACTAGAAACCCTATATAATCAAACTAGAAATCCTATATAATGAATTAATGCAAGTACTGTCCCATGTGCCACATTTAGACTGAAAAAAATGCTATGACAGTTTTATTATTTTGGATTACTTTGTATTCTGGAACACTTCGCTGCCTTAATTAAAGGTTCTCCACACCCTACATTTCATTTGTTAAAAATTTGAAGTTAAAAGTCTTCCAAAACCAACCATCTCACAAGAGGATAGGTGCAGACATCGCTCACCCTAGCAAAAAAAAAAGTTATGAAAACCAGAACTTACCAAATCGGGAAAGGAAAGACAATACAAAAATTCTTCCTAAAAAGTGGAATTATATTAAAAGAAACTGAAACCCAATTATAATGTTAACTCACAGACCTTCACGGGACCAAAAAGCACATTACCAGCAGAGTTGTGGGGGGTTTTTAATTTTTTCTTTTTTTTTTTTTTTTAAACACACTTCTCATCTACGGCAACACAGGAAAACTAAAATTAATCTCTGGTAAAACTTGAGCTTGAATATACTAACTATAACACTGCCAGATTCCAGGAAAACTCAGTTGAAAAATCATTCAATTTCAAACAAACCAATCACTTTCAAAACTACCGCAGTATAAACTACAGTAAGAGTCCAGGGGTGTTTGAAATTTTTTAGTTTGGTTTTATTTTTCTGTTAAGAAACCAAACCTGTCAGAGGACAAATAGTAACAAATCTCTCCGTTAACCCAAAAGAACACTGCCTGAACTGAAAGTGATACTTTTATCTTTATAGATTTAGTATTAAATGGCAAAAACATGGCCAACAGTTACTGCTTAACTGGACCTAATCCTTAAAGTGCAATAGTAAAGGCAGTTTTTATACTATGTCTGTGAATTAACACTCTAACCATCATTGATTTCATCTTTTGGTTCTGATGCAAACAGAACAAAGCCACATCTTAACATTTTAATAATTATTTTAAAAAACAAACAAACAAAAAAAACCCTAATGGCATTTTTCAGTAAGGCAAATTACTATACTCAAATCTACGTAAAATATGAGACCTAAAATATTTCTTTAACATTGATATTTTCTTTAACATTGATATTTTTCACTTGTTTATGAAGAGTTATTTTAAAGACTTACTCTACTGCTTTTTTAGTTTTTTCTTCTAACAAAACTGAGTCTCTTGCAGCCTTGCGCTGTTTCTTAAGCTTCTCTTCTTCAGCTAGGTAGAGATGTTTCAGGTGCTCTGGGTAAGTATCAGTAAACTGAGTGTCCGATTGAGTCCCAGCCTTCCTCTCCTTTCTTAAGAGCTTTCTGTATTCTCTTTGGATCTTCTGTTTCCTCCGAAATGCAAATCCTTGTCCTGAAAACATTAGGAAAAGGGAGTTAAATACACAGGCACTAAAGTCATACCAGATGTTTCTCATCTGTTTTCTACCCTAAAACCAAAAGAATAAGCGGCTACTTTTGCTGAATTTGCTAAGTCAGTAATTCAAGGAAGAACACTAGTAAAAATCTGATGCCTACTGCAGCATTGTAGCTGGTGCAGAATTGCAGAAAATATTCACCTGAATTTTTAAGAGAACAGACCATTGCAGACATACTACTTAATTTACACTGAATACTGTACCCATTTTCTAATGTGTCTTCACGTCCTAAGAAAACATGTAGTAATTTTTGACAGCAACATACACAACATCAGAACAGATTCCTACAGACATGGTCAAGAAAACAATAGTTGTAATACTGGCTGCCAAAGAAGCCTAAAGTTGCAAGATAACAGCAAAAAAGGGGTGGGAGCAATTAAATTACACTGTATTTATATGCCAATACAACTCCTCAGAAATATGTTGGTTCATTCCTAGATGTCTTTCCAGATCAGTCCAGAAAAACAGCTTTTCTACAATTTAAAAAAAAACATGAGAGAAGCTACATCAGAGAAGTATCTAAAGGAAGTACCAGCTTATGGTGGCTTCAGGTTCACGATATAGCTACTTACTGGCAGTCATACAATAAGTGAATTTTACGAACTGAGCAATTTTTCCTCGTAATGAACAATTAAACCGACACCGTGATCACTGTAGACACTGTTGCCAAATGCCAAATGGCATTTTTGCTCGCACTGTGGCCTCTAGCACCTTAACTGCATCTCCTGCTCAACGCTAGCATTTAAACCCTCACCCTATGTCAGACTTTACCCACGCGTGAGGCTTTCCTCGCCGGCCGCGCCGCTCGCGGCGCTTTTGTGCCCTGCGCGGCTCCAGCTGGCCGGCGGCGAGCGAGCCCAGCGCCGCCCTGATTAGGCAGCTCCAGAGGCCGCGGGAGGGGAAAAG
>JAWLRI010000039.1:6948251-6980741 GCA_034781795.1 Crypturellus tataupa
TGCTCATCCATGGGGCGCCCCCCGGCGGGGCCCGGCGAGGGGGCGGGGGGGGCGCGGCAGCGGCCATGTTGGGTGTGGGCAGAACGGAGGGGGCGGGGCCAAGGCGCGGGGGGCGGGGCCAAGGCGCGGGGGGCGGGGCCGAGCCGAGCCGTGCGCCGCCATTTGGGGGCGTCGGGGGTGTTGGCGGGCGACGCATCCGCGCTGCCGCTTTGCGCCATTTTGTGGGGTGGGCGACGGTGGCGGAGCCGCGGGCGTGCGCGGCCTCCGCTGCCTTCCACTGCGCTGCTCCGTGTCCGTGTCCGTTCCGAGCTTGTCCGCTTGATATTCCGCAGGCCTCTCTGTATTGCCACAGATTGTCACATTGTCACGTGCCTTCTGCTTGAGGCTGCTTCTGCTTGTCCCCTAATCTTGTGCCAGATTAATGGGATAGATCTGGAACAGACACGGTTTGGTTCAGAAACATGGCTGAGCTTGGAGGAGTTGTATCTTAACTATATTTTGAGAGCCCCTCATAAGGGCCCTTTGCAGCGACCTTCTCACTTTGTAAAGTTGTCTCCTGTTCAGTTAGAGGGCAGAAATGGAACTTGCAACTGCTAGGTTTGTTTGCTCTGATTTGGAAATAAAGCAGAAAGATGCTACAAGTGGGAACATGTAAAAGTTAAAAAGTTATCCAAATGCTGAAACTCAGAAAATATGGAGGACAGCTGGAAAAGGCTTAAATGCAGCTTGGCTATATATCTGCAATAACGAGTCTGGCAAAGGAAGACAGAAAGCTGTTTCATTTCTGACAAGAGCTATTTAAGAAGCACTTCATATTTTTTTGATAGTTTTCAAGTAACTCAGGAGGAGGCCAACCATGAAAGTGCATAACTGAATTTACTGCGCTCCATGCAGAAGGGGAACACAGCAGTAATATGCTCTTAGGCAGAACACAAAAATGAAGATAAAGCATCTGAAAGACACGTTGTTTGGGGGGGCCTGAGTCCCAGCAAGGAGATTAGTTTCAAAACGAGGCTAAAATCACTGGCAAAGAACTTTTCCGAGAAAAATAAGCCGTATCGTGCCAAAGCTCATGGAGTGTCGCTCTTGCACGGCAGTGACTGCTACGTGAAATAGCATGTGAGACAGAGAGCATGTTGGATGTAATGAAGGAGTTGACAGAAAATAGCATGTGGAGCTCCACGGTTTTTGGCATAAAAAGCAAACTGAGATAATGACTTGAATTTGGAAATATTGAAGGACTGGAAATTGCTACATCATTTTGTAATATTTTGAAAATATGTAGATCCAGATATGTTAAGTGTCAGGCCACATTTTTTTTCAAGTAAAGATTGAGATATCTGTAAAAAAAAAATCAACAATGTATTTTTGCATGAAATAGTGTGAATTGACTTTGACAGCCAGGTGGAAAAGGAAGGCAATGCAGTGATGAAGCAAAAGTGTGGGGCAGCAACAACAAAATCCTTCAGGTTTAATGCTTTTGACAGGTAGTGCTGGGGTCAAAACTGATCGTGGCTGATAATAAGGGCCTAAAATTAAACATGAACAAAATTCTTAACTTAGTGAGGTCATTAAAATAAAGCTGTAAAGGACATTTACTTTATCCTAACTTTATACACAGGAAAGCCCATGAAAGGGGGTAAAACCAGGAAGATACCAAACTGTTCTATAGATTTTACAGTATGAAAATCATTTATTGATATTCATCCAAAACGTGCATCATGAAATCTAATACAGAAGGCAATGGTTGAGGAGTCCCATTTTATGGCTCAAAGGAATACACTCTAGAAGGATGTGAGGCCTTCAAGCTAATGGAGAAAATACAGCATGTCTTTATAGGTTTTTAGTACAAATAAATATTAGTCACCTGAGAACATAAAGAGAAGCTGTACTTTCTTTGAAATATTGACTCTGTGTGTTTGTTACTCAGATTTGTCAGCTATTTAAATGTTTCATATATGTATTTAGTTTCTGATGAGTGCTATATTAATCTCATAATGCGCGCTCAGTCCCATTTTTTGGCAGTTGCTGTGAGAATAGCTTTACTTTCTATGCCCAAATTGGCAAGACTTTGTGGCTATGCATCCCAAACACCTTTCTCAACATATGTGTAAAATAATGGTTTGATTTCACAAGGTAAAACCTTAGCTGCCTAAGCATTTGAGAAATTGTGCATTTATACTATTGAGTATAAATATTGAGTCCCTAGGCTATCATGAAAAGATGATTGCAATGAGCAAAAAAAGTAGTCTGATACTCTTTCTAGAATCTCTTCTAATATGAGTCAAAAAGTAAAAAATGTTGGATCAGTTTGACATTGTTTTTTAAATGTGAAGTTGTTTGTAGCTACATAGCCCTGCTAATTAAAAAATAGATCATAGAATGCTTAATGTTGGAAGGAACCTCTAGAGGTCAGCTAGTCCAACCCCCCTGCACACGCAGGGTCACCAAGAGCATGTGGCACAGGACTGCGTCCAAGCAGATGTTCCAGGCCCCTGATCATCCTCGTGGCCCTGCGCTAGACTCTCTCCAGCAGCTCCACATCCCTCTTGTACTGGGGGCCCAGAACTGGACACAGTGCTCCAGATGTGGCCTCACCAGGTATAGGAGTTTATAAAATATAGGGGGCACCCCATTAAGATCAGTGGTGCCCCCGGAACGCCCCTTGGTATGGGCATGCGCGTTGGGGACTTGTACAGGGGGGTCCCGATGCCCCCTGTATGACCCCCTAGAGTGGCGCATGCTCGGTCAGGCCGGCAGGCCTCACCAAGCAGTATCTAGGGGCTTCTGGAAGGTTCTGGAATCCCTGTGGTGGGGGCCAGGGAGATCTGCCCTGGCCGAACTCTCCGCCCACCAACAGGGATTCCCCAGTCAGCTGAACTCCCCAAGTACCATCATCCAATCAAACCCTCGCTCCTCCCTGTCCGCTCCTACTCTCCTCCCCTGCCCCAAGTTATAAAAGCTGTTGTACTGTTACAATAAAGGAGAGGGCACGTGCAGGTTCATGATAGACGTCTTTCATGGTTGCCGTCGCTGGCCTGGGCTTCTGAGAAGCGTATTCAGGTGCAGCGGCGGGGGGCACACTCCACCGGGTCCTGCCTGATAGACCCCGAAACCACCAAGGAGTTCCAGGAGGAACAACATCTGCTGCTGCCACTCCCTGCAGCAGCATCTCCTGACAGAGAGACTCCATCTTCGGGTGAGAGGGAGCCTCGGCCCTCTGGGTGTGGGGAGGCCCTAACAGCAATCAGTATCTGGGGGAAAAAGAACACGCAGTCTGGGCCCTCGCACGGGGACATCAGCGCGAGTGGGCCGGGACAGCGGCAACGCCGGCCAGTGGGTGGTGGGCTGGCGGCTTATGGGCAGGCCGCCACTACTCTTAGGCCGCTAACACATGGTGGCGCCCAACATGGGGCATGAACCCACAACCCTGGGATTAAGAGTCCCATAGCTCTACCGATTGAGCAACTTCAGGTGAGTTCGTACACCTGTATAGCCTCAAAAGGGGCTGGTTGCCTGCTGGGTTTATCGAAGATGGTATGGATCCAGCAGCCCTGCGCTGCCCTTGGAGAGCGGGATTACGGGCTACCCAAGACAGTAGCGAGTACCCCTCCGGGTCGATTTGAGGTCTTGATCTCGAGTTCTCGATTAAATCCAAGAAGACCGCCCTTCACACAAATCTAAGGGATGGTCTTCATTAGGAAAAGATCTTTGTTGGTCCCCTGTTGTATCGCCATGATCCCCGGCTTTGCTCCCTCCGGAAGGAGCAACTCCGGGTCTCATGGACATATAATCACCCAAGGGATCATACTGTCCTTGCCCCTCGGAGTTGCCATGGGGCTTAGGCTGAGCCGCCGATCGACCGCCATGGACAGGACCCTGAATCACTGGAGGGACGCAATATCCACCCAGTGACTCAGCCACATCCATCCCCCCCCGGTCGATATGTCAGCAGCCATCTGACTCCCTTCAGGCATATTAAAGTCACGCACCTCTGTGCCATAGAATTTTCCCTCTTCCAATACAGTTTCTGTAAATAATAAAAAACAAAACCCCTCTATAACCCGACGCCGATTGATTCACCGGAAAAATAAAACCTTGTAAACACAGCTAAACAAATAAACAAAACCCATGGGGTTCCCAGCGTGTCCTTTATACCCCCTTTGGTTTCCTCCCCCTCCTCCCGGGGCCCAGGCTTTATTTCCTCCCCCTGCCCAGAGGGTTGAGGCCCCCTCTCACCGCTCCCAAGATCCTGCAGAGCACAGGTCCGGGGCAGTCCTCAGGTTATCTGGCGGTAGACAAATGCAGGCAGCGATCCCTTGCACACTCTGCTTTGCTGACCCAATAGGGGCCCAAGCACGCCGCACTCACAGGATAAAAGAACGAACAGACTCGAGCTCTGGTACCAGGAGCAATGAGGAGCCAAAGCTTTATTAACAGATAGGCAAGGGTTTATATAGGTAAGGTAAGGGGAGGGGAGTAGGTGGGAAAGGGTAAGGAGCTGCATTTGATTGGCTGGAAACTGTCGCTGGGCGGGAGGCCAGGAGCGGCAGAGCGCTCCTGGCCCCCACCCTTGGGGTTCCAGACCTTTCCACATGTGGGGCCCTTGCACGTAGTCAGTGTCAAGACACTGACTCTGCATGTGCAAGGGCAGAGGGGTCGTACAGGGGGCACCATGATTGACATGGACCCCCCTGTACAAGGTCCCTCTGCGCATGCTCCATCCCAGGTTCACCCAAAGGGCAATATAGTTCCCAATGGGACCCAAGTCCCCTGTTTTGAATCCCAACATCTCCCCCCCTTTTCTTTAAAGGAAAGGGAAGACAGGAGGGGAAAACAGCACCCACCACCCTGCGATATATCCGCAGGGCTTCACCGGGCTTTCCCGCCTCGCATGTGACAACCCGGGGCACACCCTTTGTCCCCGGTCCTCCTGCAAGCTCCTTCTCAGGGATAGGGAAGGATGGAAAGGATGGCAAGGTTGAAAGATACAAAGGTAGGGTGCAGCAACAAAACGATAACAAGTATCATCCTGGGCATTTGCCCAGGAGGCGCAATAATCGAAATGGTTAGATCATCTCGGCGGAGAGGTTCAAAAGCGCAACGGATACAATTTCTCCCTTGCGGGGGTACAGTACTCATAGTGGTTACAATTCATCTCGCCCCGTGTAGGGAGACACAATCTTAATGGTTACACAACGTCCCGAAGGTTACACTTGAGGAGGAAACCCTTAACAGTAACCTTAACTTCCTGAAACGGAAGGCGCATAGATTGTATATAACGGTTACCAAACCAAACTAATTACAAAAGCAGTCCCAAGCTAGAAATCATATGTATCGGCTGGTAGCCCACGCCACCATTAGCGGGGCTCCTCCAGCCTCAAGACATGAAGTCTGACCCGGGACTACTAAGGCCACAATCAGGGTTAAAATTGTCAGACTCAAGTATTATAAAGCGCCACTCGGTTACTATAATCGGGACCGAGTATTCGGGTCCCAGACCGGTCCAACATCCTTAGTAGGGGATTCCCATACCGTGCCCTCGGAGGGTACACCACCCTCCGCCGCCCACCACTCCGCGATTACTTCTTATGGAGCTTCACCGAGCTTGTGCACAACAAAGAGAGAAAAGGAAACAAAAATAACCCCCTGGGAATTACCCAGATATATAGCCTCAACTACCGCCCACCGCTCCACTGCCATCCCGCGGGGCCTCCCTGGGCTTATGAGCGCTGTTCTAATTCCCTGGAGCTCCTACAGTACTCACCCCGTGCTATACCCTCTCCAGCTTTTATAACCCCTGGCCTACGCAGGACAGGCAGCCCCTCTGACCTGTCCCAGCCAGAAAAAGAAAAGGAAATCCGCTACAGAGCGCAGCACCCGCCCCATCACCTCACTATGAGGCCTGCGCTGCACTATGGCCATCAAATAAAACAAGCTGGCTCATCCGGGGTTAAAACCCTGGACCTGGGCAATCCGGCTCTCTGGCCTACCCAGTAGCTCCAGTATAACCTCTGGGGCTTCACCCCATAATGTCCCTTAATCCCCAACAGGACCGGCTCTCCCTGGACCAACAGGTAAGCAATCAACTCTTAGGCGCAGTCCCTTCTCTGAATTTTACCAGAAGCAGCCAGTAGAAGACACCCGATGCTCAATCAGGTCCAGTCTACCGGCTGGCTCCCAGGTTCCCTCCATGTGATCTTTAAGGTAAAAAGAGCTCTAAGCCCTTGAATACTCCGGAGGGGTCACGTGGTTCCAATTGCTTGGGTCTCTCATTTATAAGAGACCCACTCACATCCAAGGCCTCCCTGGGGGGGCAAAACGGCCACTAAAATACTGTTGTCCAGTTATAAACTTACAAGCGCACACCTCAGGACTAATTGTCACGAAAAGTTTCCCAGATCGCCACGATTCTTAGAACTCAATTCAAAACTTACTATAATCAAACTTATAATGAAGCGATAAACGGTGGCGACTGGTTACTTATGAATTGGCTTTGAACATATATGTGCGCTTGTACCTGTACAGCGCAACAGTATCGGTACGAAGGGTGGTCACACCCAGAGGGCCGAGGCTCCCTCTTACCCAAAGATGGAGTCTCTTTGCCAGGAGATGCTGCTGCGGGGAGTGGCAGCAGCAGATGTTGTTCCTCCTGGAACTCCTCGGTGGTTTCGGGGTCTATCGGGCGGGACCCGGTGGAGTGTGTCCCCCGCCGCTGCACCCGAATACGCTTCTCAGAAGCCCAGGCCAGCGACGGCAACCATAAAAGACGTCTATCATGAACCTGCAACTAGGGCTGAGTAGAGGAGTAGAATCACCTCCCTCGACCTGCTGGAGACGCTCCTCTTAATGCACCCCGGGACCCCATTGGCCTTCTTGGCCACGAGGGCACACTGCTGCCTCATGGTCAACCTGTCGTCCACCCTGACGCCTAGGTCCCTCTCTGCAGGGCTACTCTCCAGCAGGTCGGTCCCCAGCCTGTTCTGGTGCCTGGGGTTATTCTTCCCCAGGTGCAGGACCCTGAACTTGACCTTGTTGAACTTCATAAGATTTCTCACAGCCCGGTTATCCAGTCTGTCCAGGTCCAGTGAATACAACACTTTTATTCTGTGCAATATTTTGCATTACTTAATGTATTTCAACAAACAGCTATGCTGAGCTCTATTTTTTTCTATAAATAAGCAGCAACTTTCAGTTCTGCTGTATAGAGTCATACACAGGGGAATGACGGCATGTTCTGTGAATTATTTTCAAGGAATATTCTGAGATAATAATGAAATAGTATTTCCTTACGATCCGCAAATACAGAGGGGATTTCTTGTTTTCACCTGGAGTCCAGAGAAAAATTTAATGTCCATTTGTGAATATGTAAAACTCATATTTTTTTTTGCTTCAGAAAGCTGCCATTTGCCATAATATATTTGATGGGTTAAAATAGGTTAAATTATTATATTGTGAACAGTCAAAACAAGCACTTTAAGAAAGCTATCAAAATTACTTTAAGTAATTTGATTACTTTAAGAAAGTAATCAAATACAATACTTACTCAAGCAGTTGCCATTGTGGTGTTTGAACTGTTACTAAGGTTTCAGATACCTTAATGTGATTGGGTGGATAAGTTTTTCCTTTTAGTTGTCACGCTGGAACAATTTAAATTTGGTAGGAGCTTTATACATGTTATATGTCAGTCATTGTGTATGAGAACCTGTTTGTTCTGTTAATGCTCTTCAATCAGAAAAGTGATTTCAGGAAAGTTACATAATGTGTAATGTTACATAATTTTAGTGATGCAGGATTTGTAAGGAGAGTTAATCTATTTTAACTAAGCCAGCTGTTGAAAAAGTAAAGGAAACAAGCACTGGGGTTATAGGCTTCTGTGAGTTCTAATGAAGAAGTAGAAAAGTCCAAATATCAATAAACACTCCTTAGTCTAATAAAATTTTTGAGTACCAAGATAAGCTGTGCATGTGTAGAGAGATCATCAGGAAATAAGATGAAAGGAAGGATGGGATGCTAAAAATTGCAAACTCAATAAATGTATTCAGTGTATTTATATCTACATCTAAATAAATTACTGAGTCAACTTTTTCAGTATCGGGGAGAGTATTGATGGATATTAGTTCTAAAGATCACATCCTAATGAAATGTAATTGTCCTTCTTCGAGACTCAAGACTGAGGGGTTGCTTTTGTTTCATGAAATAATTTCTTTCACTGATGATGATTTTTCTTAATTGATTGTGTGAATTCATCGCGTAAGGAACTAGCATGGGAGAACTTAAAGGAGTGTGAGGGTTTGAGGTGAATATGAGGGCATCTGTGGATTTTGATCCTTTGGGTCCTAGAGTGGGAAGGACTCCTTCTCAGATGATGTTTCTTTCCCCGGCTGAGAATCTTTTGGTTGAAAGTGTCCACTGAAGTGCTTGATACCTATTTCCTCCTTAGGGGATCAAGAGGTGTATGAGATGATGCTTCTACTGTGATTTGATGCTGGCTGGTGATGTGGAAATGAGGTCAACTGCCTTCTTGCAATTACTAATTTCATAGATATTAAGGATACGACCATTTAGATATCCAAGAAGTTGATGTTGATGCCGCAAGATAATGACAGAGTTCTTAGTTGCCGGTCAGTGTGGTGTATCTTAGGTGCAGAATAGTTACCTGGACAAAATACTCAAAAGCAGCTTGTGCAGGTTGTTACCTTGTTCTGCAAAATAAGAACAACCATATTTCTTCTTACACCTCCAAGTAGCCTTCTGTAATGGCAGAAGGGATATTTTTTCCACTGATGCTGCAGATCAGTACATCAGAACATAAATATTAGTGAAAATTACTTAACGTCTAGCAGATATTTTTGAAAAATATTGCTTAGAAGGAAAAATATTTTTAGTGTAAGCATCGATATTTAATAGCTATATAATATACATGTATGAAAATGAAATGCACAAAAATCGATTTTTTTTGAGATATATTTCTTACTCGCCTAAGTTTTGTTAAAGAAATGTCTTGTAATAAGATGACATTCCAATATGTTTCCAAAGCCATGAAAAAGATAAATGGGTTTTGGAAAGGTTTATGTTTCCTTTTTTATTTTGTTTTGTCATACAGGATTGGCCAGGATTTTTAAAAATGTGTGTCATTAACTAAAAAGATTATATGTTTCAGTGTCATATGCTCCATCTTTTTAAAATGCCAAGAAATAGCCTTGGTGGACACAGAGGTAATAAAATTTGGAGATAAAAAAGCATAAGTGTATTTTGGAATGGACTGTAATTTTCACAAGTATATTATACTAAGTGCTGTACTACATGAAAGAGACCATCATATTTATGAAATGGGAACATCAGCTTCTCATCAGGAAGATTAGATTCCTTCTTCACCTGGCAACACTGCTGAACAGCTGGCAAAATATCCCTCTGCACCTTGAGATTTAACATCTCTATCGCTTTGTCAGTAATTGCTGGCATGTAGCCTTGCCTGTTGAATCTCTTCAACTTTGTTGTCTTGCTTGACAGATCAGTGACTGGTTCCCCCTGGATCAAACCTACAGATTTCTATGCATTTTGGGGAGGGAGTCAAGCTACATTCATGTTGTGGATATGTGTAAATTTCAGGAAACACTGCTTATATATGGAAAGTCTTAAATGAGTTAAAAGAATGAAACTCCCTTTAAAAACAATACATAAACGACATTTTTTCTTCAGTAAATGGCTTTTTTTATCAACATAACCACACATATAGCCATTGAAAGGCTATACTTTAGTCATATAGCCATTGAAAGGGTTTACTTTTCTAGTAAGCAGTATGAATTTCCCTCTTTTTTAGTATAAGTATTTTTACACTGAACATAAGGGTTTTTTTTAAGGAGTCTTAGCAAAAATAAAGGAAAAAAAAATGAAGTCATTCTAACCTAAATTCCTAATGCAAAAGTTAATCCTTAAAAAAAAAATGTCGCTAGAAACCTACTATACTAGTGCTAGTGTGTGGATGTATTGGTTGTTGACACCTTTGTTAGTTTGTAGTTTCTGTATGTTGTCTGTCATTGTGTCTTATGTCCAAAATGATCTTTTTATGTAGTGTGTATCAACTGTAATGCCAAATGGACATGCTGAACTAAAATCCAATGCTACTATTAGTGTTTTAAAGTTATACTGAAGTGGTAAGATCAAAGATACTTTCACATATCTTTTTATACCTTTCAATGTGCCTGAGAATTTAGATTGCGTCTTTATTCAAGGGTGGCTGCCACTTCTCCACTATGTAGATAATTGCCTCCTTTTGTGGATGTTCAAACTTGGAATTGAAAACTAATTCCTTTTATTATTTATATTTCACAAAAATGTTAGATGGTAATATGGCATGATATTATTCTCTTACATTGTTTACTTCATTAGTAGGTATTGTCAGGAAGGAAGTTTATTTGTCTTCAATCATTTCCAAATATGCACATTTAATTTGTTGTCTTTCTGTAACTTAGAGAGATTTACTGAAAGACCAAATTACCCATTTTCCCCAAGGACTTTGCAGGCAGTGTTTCTTTTATGCCTTTTCTCTAGTATGCTACATTCTTACCTGTTGTGAAGGTTCATTAATGAAAAATCATTGAATGCTCAGAAGGACAAATGAAGTCATTCGTAGAAAAAGATGACTCTGATTTTTTATTTTGTAATAGAAAAGAGTAGAATAGATGCCTTGCAGATACAGTAACAGTAGAAATTCTGTTTAAAGCATAGGCAATATTTGGTCTTACTTAGTCCTAAATTTTCCTTGCCATATTCATGCCTCAGTAGTGTAATACTGTGAAAATAAACTTGTTGAGATTGTTTTATATAATTTAATATTTGTAGTCATGGTAGAAAATTCGGAGAATTAGAGGTGAAGTCAGTAGAAACAGTAGTATCTTATAGGGGTGGGTATTTAGAAAAGTTGCCATGCTGGGTGGGTACTTGTGCAAATTTACTTATGAGACAAGAGACAAACCAGGAGATACTTTGTAAATCTGTGTTAACAGTTTGTTTTTAGGTCTAGAGGGCAAGTGTTTATTTTTAAAGAATTGTAAGTTTTAGCAATCTAAAAACTCTTGCCAAAACTACATAGAAATCAACAAATAATTTCAACTTATATATATATATACACATAAAGCATAAAATATATCATTTGAAATCACTGTATTCCCGGAAACATTAGATAGTTCATACCATTGTATTTTTGACTTTAAAGTAGATCTACATTTTTAAAAGTACTGTTTTCTAAAGCACTAAGTAATCAAAATATGCATTTGGATCACACCTGACTGGAGATGAAAATTAATTTAATTCTCCCAATAGATTCACCAGTTAAAAAGCAGCTAGGAAAATACATGAATGTAATGATTGTAAGTCAAGACACTTTACGTGTTGAACAGTTGAAAGGTGTATTTCCTTAAAAAATCATTATAGTAATATATACTGTCAGATAGGATGATTATGAAATGCATAATGAGGAAGCTTGTAAGCAGAGGCTAAGTGATAATCTTAACAGATTTCCCTTACAAGTTTTTCTAAAATGACTGCAAAAATAGTAGATTTTGCTACATTTGTACTAACTTAGCAAAGAGCAAAGTTTGAGCTAAATTCTGAAGGGAAAAAACAATAAATTTATATATACAGAATAAAATGGTAGGTCTGTCTCGTAGCACTTCTTATGACTTAATTTTGTTTCTGCAAACAGAAAAAAATCTTTTCCTTTCTCTTTCCACACAGATGAGAGCATGCTTTCCAGTGTCTTCTGTGAGAAGTGTCAGAGGTTGATCGATGTGCAGTCCTTTGCCCTGGCTGCTAGGTATTATTCTTTGTCAAACCTTGGCCTGTGTACACCATTGGAAGAGTTACTTGAAGCACTGAGAGGAGAACGTCAAGAAAGAAATGGTATATTTACATTTATATTTAATTTTCTATGTGTCCACTGTAGTGCAGTTCTCTTTGGGCAAGCAGGTGCATCATTTGAGTTACTATTCATAGACCTAGTTTTATTTCCTTTTTTTTTTTTTTTTTTTTTTTATTCTTTCTCAGCAGCAAGAATCATGATTGCAAGTATTGCTTTTTTAAAAGCCTCAGGCTACCATCCTGAAGCCATACCACCAGGAGGGTTTTTTTGTTGCATCTTTTGTATGTGCTTAGGTATTTAAACGAACGTATCCTTGTAAGACTTTCAATGAAATCAATTTCTTTTTGAGATTTCAGTCTGTATTTTTGGGGACCAATGCCAAGTGTGTGTCTTAAAATTAGAGTCATTTCATTCTCTATAGTTAAAGAAATGGTATGAAAACAGTCTCAAGTTGGCATCTTTACAAGGGAAGTCTTACCCCAGACTGTATTTCTTTATCAGATGATAAATGGGCATTTCTACTTACTTTAACTGCTGTCATTTTCACAGCAAGTGTGCTCTTCAGTGAGACCTCAGCCATTATGGATTTGTTGCTGTCTTTCAAACTTCTCATTAATTTTTCAGGGGCAGATGCTGAGCAGCTCTCTGCTTTCTGATGTGCTCTGTTTCTATAATATATTAAAACTCTGCTGACCTTTTCTGTTGTAAGTGGCAGCACCGTTACAGATTTTGGCCATCTCTGCCCTTTTCTGCAGTGATCTTTTTGTGGTTTTGCAGTTTTCCATATTTGGTTTCCCAGTTTTCCATTTCTTCATAATTACCAAAATGCCACAGGTAAAACAATCTGTGACTGATTGGTCTTACTGTAACTTTCCTTTCTGGCTTCTTTCCTTCTGGTTTTCTTTCATCTAAAGCCTTTTTTCTTTATGTTTCCCTATGTCCAGCTGTGTGCAGCTTTTCTTTTACTTACCTTTTAGCTATTTTTATTTTTTGAATGCCCTCTTAGCCTATGTTCTGCAGTTCTGTAGTTTTACCTTGTTATACCCATACTTGATTTCATACTTAAATGAGCATTCTTAGAGAAAAGTAGGAAACTTCTTCTGTTTTTTGTCATGCAAAATGGAAAATCCAGAATAAGACGCGCTGAATATTTTGGTTGGCATCTTGCAGGAATGATTGTTGCTAACTGGGCCTTGGGATTGTGATGTAGTATTTTTAAGTTGTACTTCATAGAAGTGTGTATTCCAAGTGTTCTGTATATATAGTGGTAGAATCTGAAACCTTTGTATTTAATTAACTGTAAATAACAGTTAAATTAACCCAGGGGGTGCCTGGTGATTGACTGGAGAGAAGCAAAATTCCAAAACTGCAGTTTGTTTTACAGAAGTTGCCAAATAAGACTTGTGATCTCTTAACTCTTAAGATGTTTTAGATAATTTTACTAAATTCTGTTTTCAGAAAATATTTTCATTTGCCCAGTTGCTGCTGCTTGTTAGGCAAGAGAAGAGTAAGTCCGAGAAAATGAACAACTTAAAGATGACCATGCTCGTATCATGAAAAACATTTTTCAGGATAATTCCATTTACATTTGAGATGTTTATAGTGTATTTCCACGTTCTAAGACGATCATTCTTGGAAGCATATTCCCAGAGATTGCATACTTGTATAGTTCTCAAACTTCTTTAGCACGTTAATATAGATATATGATTATCTTACCTATTAATAGTTGCTTAAAAAAATTGAGAACAAACCTTTTTAAATGTAGTGTCGACATAGATATTGCTTCCTAACAAAGTTCACTGCAGTTTTTGTTGAACAATCATGTTCTTTACACTGAGGACACAGGATCCAGAAGAACCTGGCTGACAAGGAAGAACCCAGCAAGAAGAATTTCTTTTGTTGTTTCTTTGTGAAGATTTTAACTTATTTTAAAGTAAATGAGCATTACAGTGTTAACCGTTAAATGACAGACACTTGTTCTTTCTATTTAATTTTGTTTAAAAATATATTAGTCTGTTATTTTATTTTGTAAGTTCATAGAATCTATTTTAGATTTTAAGTCTTGTCACAATATCTTATTATAAAAAAATGAATGTTTAAGAAATTGAAAGGTTCTCTGGGTTTTGTGAAAAGCAGGGAAAAACTCAGTTCAATTCCCCACTGTCTTTCAAATAAGTAACACTCTTGGCTCTGTTCCCAGCATGATCTGATTAAGAAGTGAACGTAGTTATTGCCTAATGATAAGTTTCTGGGCTGATGAACACATTCTGTGCAAAAAAACCCCCACCAAATGGGGAACTACATTAATTGGCCCAGTCATGTAGACAAGTCTTTTTTTTTAAAATTAATCCTATCAATAGCAGTCCAATTTCTGCTACCCTCATTCAGATTTACCTCACAAAAATTCCCATCAACTTAACTATAGCCAGTTACACTGGCCTAATGATGATGGCCTAATATGTGGTTTTCTCACACCTTGTGCGTTGCTTCTTTTGTTGGGGGTGTGGAGATGAGCATGGCGGGTGCCTGGTATTTTCCACAGTGAATTGGCAGTAGGGATTATCTCCACCTCATTAGCACATTCTTCAGCAAAACTGTTAGTGTTTTCAGAAAGAATGTTAAATTCTACTAATTCATCTTTAATTCAAAAGGTTTTGTAATTATCCACTGAGTTTTTAATTCAAAATTACTACCCTTAAAATATAAAGATGCTGAAAATATTTTAGGCCTGTGTTTACTCAAATGTATTATAAGGTTCAATTATTCTGAAACGTCTTCATTGTTATTTTCTTACTCTCATATAGACATTAAAATTGATGAATTCATGAATAATAAAAAATCACACGAAGTGCAGGTGGTGTCGAAGCTAGTAGACAGCATAGCAAGTTATTATGGTATAAAGCAGGTAAGAAAGCATCTCTTCCTGTATGTTACTGTGTATCTTTCAAATTATTGTTTTTGTCACGTTCATATGCTGTATTTTGATACTCTGTTACTGCTATTTTTATTTTTCATGGAAATAATTATTGATAAAGAAGAGTCTGTAGGGCCAAACTGAAGAACTAGTTTTCTTACCAAAGTATCATTCTCAAGAAACTGCCTTTCAGTCTGTCATTTTTTTTTATGACTAATGAAGAATTTTAATGAATGTAATCATCCTTTGAATGCTTAACAGTAATACTGCTTTTTGTTATGAACAGGTAGTTTCTCTCTTACAAGTTTTGTTATCATTGGCAGATGTTACTAAGAGAGCAAAACTTTGCTCTTCCCTTCCTTTAGATACACAACAGTACTATATTAAAAAACAAACAAACCCAAAAGAACAAGAAAATCTGGATTAAAAAGCCTGCTTCCTTATTTTGGTGCAAAGTATTTGGAATTTTCCTTGTTGTTTAATGTTGGCAGCCTTTCTATAAGATGTACCGAGATATTTAATTAAGGCTTTAGATACCATCTGTATAGTTCCAAGATCAGGTTGAAAGAAAAAATATGTAACTGTTTATTTCAGGTAGTCAGGTTTATGTGGTAGGACCCAAACCAGTTACTCAATACTGCTTAAACAAATGCTGTAGTTCTTTAAAAACAAGAATGAGGATACCTGCCTGGATTTGCTGCTGCATGTTTTCTCTTAGCTTTTCTTTTCTCAGTCCAACTTAAAAACACTGCTTTTTCTTAGTGTAATTTAAAAATGTATGAGATGGATGTAGGTGTAGAGAGGCACTGGAAAGCTAAATCTGTCATCAAAAGTAATTTGGGTGAGAACATTGAGGGAAATGGCCTATCCCTCTTCTCATGCGTTTGGCTAAACTTCCCCCTCAGAAAAGAATGTTTCCTCACTGAGAAGGATCTCTGGCGTGTTTTGTATCCCAGATTGTACCTGACCCTTTTCCATGGGAGAATACTTGTTAGACTGTTTCGTAACAGCGCCAGGGAGATTGCTGGAAATCAGGACTATGGACAAGCAGGTAGAATATGTGTATAGCAGAGTACATGTCCATGCAGTGTTGGTTTGCTGCTGCAGATACAACTGCAGGGTCCTGAGTTGCTGCTGCTGCTGTGGCCGCAATAGACTGAAAGGATAGTTTCAAAGCTGGAGTCAGTTGATGAAGTTGGACTCTGATTTAGAAATTATTTGGCTGAGACTGAGAATTTAGACAGTATAAACGATATGTTCTGATACTCAGTAAGCTGTCAGATTTAGGCCAGATCTGTGGCATCTTTGGAAATCAAGATTAAAACTCTGAATCTGTTTTGTGAGAAACAACTGTAGAGGGTAAAGGCAGTGTTATCCATAATTATAGTTGGGATTGATAAGTAAAAGACATCTGCATCTGCCAGATATCACTGGATGAGATTCAATCAGTTGGTAGCCATCCATGATCATTTACAGAGAATGTGTAGCTCTTTCAGTAGCTCTTTCAGGAACTTCCAGGTAGGTGGATGCTGTCTGTAAAGGATGAGCATATAAAACTAACAGATTCTTGAAAGTGTTTTCTCCTCTTAGTTAGCATGTTTTTGACTTTCTTACCTTTTACTTCGGGCAAGTGTCAACTGTTCAAGTGTTGAAGTCTTTCAGATAGTGAGAAAGATGCAGCAAAGTATAGTTTGCTTATAATGCAATACTCGGTGTTCTCTGGATTTACGGGAAGGTGAATTGGTGGTGTTTCATATAGTGTTTTCATTTGGATTTTAAATAGTTCCTGTGAGATTCAGGAATGAAAGGAAAGGAAAGAAAAACCTATATTCAGAGTAAAGAAATAGAGCCACCTTAATGACCTGACGTGAGGCCTGTTGTAGCTGGTTACTAATAAAATCTCAAAGCAATCATTATTAAGTATCTGTCAATATACTGGAATTTCAACCAGTGATTATGCACTTTTATCGGTTGGGTGTCATTAAACAAAGGATTATTTTCTGAAGGCTTTTTGAAAAAAATATCTAATATTTAATGTATTTAATGAAAAACATTATTGCAGTATATCACTGAATATGAAAGGTCGACTGCTTTATATTAACTTTTTTTTCCATTTTAGTCATAAACTGCAACAAAATTTATTTGTTCAAAGTTACAAATCCCTAATATATGAAAAAAGCTTTCCAGTTACATTAAAAAAAAATAGAAAACTCTCCTTCTCAGTTATTAAAAGCAACTTCTTTTGTTTTGGTTACCTTTCAACTTAAGAAAATACAGGAATTGTTAAGTTTTAGGAGAGTTTTTTCCTTATTGATTTTCTTTGTGTGTCCTTCTTGCAAAACAAATATATGTAGCATTTAATTAAAAAATCTTGAGCTATGAAAACACAACACATGTTTTACAATAGCACATGTCCTCAGGGTGTTTCTTTCAGATATTAGAGATCACTGAAGGATTGAAAAATGCCCTCAGTTTCACCTCTGTACCCATGATGTATAATGGGTGGTAAAGTATATTATACTCTTATGGCATTTTATAATACAATATAATACATAGTAAAATGAGAATAAAAGCAAAAAAAAAATATGACTACTGTAATCACTTTTAATGATTTAAATTAAAGCATTAAAGCATGCTAACTTTTAAGATTTTTAAATTGCTTACTCCACCTTTTTATCTGCTCTTGTCATACAAGAGGAACTTTTTATATTACTCTCGATTAAATTCTGAAAGGAAGCCAGTGGTAACTCTTTGCTTAAATACACATTGGTTTGTTTTACATTATTTGATTAAAGTTTCCTTGGAAATTGCAACATGTGCAACAAGAGTTGCAGTGTGGGCAATACAGGCTTAATTTTGAATTCAGCATCTATTAAATTTGTGATTTGCTGCTGGAAAATGATGGAATTCTTCTGGAAATGGAGTTCTTGATTGTGCCAGAAACTATTTAAACATATTAGCCAACCCACAGTGCACAAAACCTTTAGAGTATATTGTATCATGGAAATTTCAGCTTATAAGTTCATGCTTGGCACTTAATGCTACACATTGCTGATTACCTTTCTTCTGCAATCAAGGAAAGGTAAAGCAGAGATTAATTTAATCATGTCTGTCTAATCATGTCTGTCTACGCAAAATCATTGCGTGCTTATTTTTAGCCTTCTTTTCCCTTTATTTTAGAGCTATTGTCTCAGTATTCATGTAACAATATGTTACTATTGTCATTTTACTTAGAAACAAATAAAAAAAATCCTACCAAACCAGTAGTTTGTCTTTACAGAGGTCACATATATGAGTTATCTGAATCTCTATGTGCATAGTTCCTTTCACAGAAATAATTTGAAATCTTGTAGAAGTGGAGGTGTGCATATTCTGCATAATAGTAATATCTATTTTATAAAGCACTGAGTTGAAATATTCCTTGAGCACTTTTCTTTCCTTCTCTTTTAAATATTCTAGGAGAATATTGGTGATATAAATTACATTTAAAAATAGTATGCTTAGAGTCTTCCTTAGTTTTATATCAGTCAATTCACACCTGCACTGATTTCATTCAAGAAATTTGAGGATTGTAGTGTGTAGATGGAAGTGTGCTGCAGTATCATGTGAAGAACCACATGTAGCAGGATTAAATAATCTATATTGCATAGTATGTTTTCTCTGCTGTTTTGTGTGGTCTTTCAGACTGAACTTACAATTTTTGTCCTGATTCCATGACAATACAAATCTAAAAAGCTCTCAGAATAAAGATTAAATAATTTTCACTTCAGTGATAGTAAGGCTATACTGAGTGTATTTCATTATACATTTTCATATGAATGTCTTACAGATCAAGAATAAGACATTAAAAATAAACTTGTATCTATCACTTTCAGGAATATATACTAACAAATAAATCATTATGTCTAGTGAGTATAATTTCTGATAGACACATGAACAGAAGAGACCATTATCAGTTTGTTTCTTTAAGAGAAATGATACTCTATTGTCTATTTTCATAAAATATATGGATTATATATATATGTACATACACACATATATACATGTATATATATGTGTGTGTTTGTATATATATGCATAGATACACACATATATACATATGTGTATATGCATACATGTGTATATGTGCATATATATACATATATATTAATACAAATAAATAATATATTAATACTAATTAAAACACACATAATAAAAGTTCTGTTTATGTGCCTAAGTTCTGAGGTTGTTTCTGGTACTACTCTGTGCAATGTTGAAGTAGGATATACTTTCAGTTATGAGAAACTAAACTTCCTAAATATCCTTTCTACTCACTCCTCCTAAAACAGGCTGTGAAAATCACATGGTATCTAAGCCCCTTTATTTTATTACAAAAATGTCCTTAGGTTACATAAATCCCTGTATGGATCATCTTTACAGGAAGGGAAACAGATATAAATGTTCGGGCTTAAGAGGCAGTATCTATACTGTTGGCCTTTAGGCATGAGTCTGTGGTGGTTAAATAAGAAACTGAAGAATTTTATTTCTGTATATTTAGTGGTAGGAGACTTCTAACTTAGCATAATAAATGTGGCAGTTAAATATGTAAAGTTAAATAATAGGAGTACTTTCCTAACTATATATCCTGGCTAATTGGGAAATTATGGGTGGTATTGGTAGTAGCTTGTGGTTATTTCCCTTAGTAGAAGGAAATTCTGTGTCAAAAAATACAGTGAAAGACTTCTCCAGAAGAGTCAGGATGTGTGTGTTGCATAAGCATTGCAGTGTCTGTTTTCTGGAACAGATTGGTTCTGATTTACTTTTGTGTTCTAAATTCATCACAAGGTTCAGCAAAGCAAGTGAACAAAGTATAAGTGGGATAACTGATAATTATGGGTAGACATGAAATCTATGCTTAAGGAAATTGTTTTGCATTTGATTTAAATGTATCCTCTCTGTTGCTCATTAATAGAGTTCTTTCTTTCTTTCTTTTTCATTATCTCTAGGTGATTGACATAGGTTCTGGAAAGGGCTACCTCAGTTCCTTTTTGTCCATGCACTATAACTTAAAAGTTTATGGAATTGACTCCTCAAATACCAACACTCACGGTGCTCATGAAAGGAACAGGAAATTGAAGAAACACTGGAAAGCATATGAGAGGCGGGCAAGAGCAAATCTCCAAAGCCAGAAGTTGGAAGAGGTGAATGATAGACCAGTACAAACTGAAATTAAATGTGAATCAAATACCAATGAAAAGCCCTTAAATAATAACAGCAATCTTCAAAGTCAAGACCAAGTGACTACCCAGGATTCTGATGTTTTTACAGGAATAACTACATCTGAAAGCAGCAAACAAACTGAAATTAATTTGGTGGCTCAGGCACAGTCTGATGAGAACAAACTTTCAGAAAATGTTCTTGATATTCTAAATGTTCTGCCTGCTGATGCTGTTGATATTTTTTCTTCATCTCAGTGTAACTGTGGGGAGCTCTGTGATGAGGAAAAGGCACGGAGAAAAATGGCTTCTCTCCAGGCTAAAGCAAGCAAGTCAAGTGAATCAAACCTTTATTTTCCACTGACCTCCTACATCACGGCAGAAACGGAACTCAGTGACATCATTACAGATCTGGAGGTTATTTTGCTAATACTTCAAGTGGATTGTCCACTACCTTCATATTGTTAATTTCCTATATACCAAATGTTTGCATATAGAGTATCGTCAGAGGTGTAAGTGAACGAGGGATTCTGGCCCAATAATATTTTTCAACTTTTGCTTAACTATGGCTAATATGTATGTAGAGTGTTTTGCTGTTTCAATGTATGTATTAGGATTATTTGGAATATGCAAGTAAAGCAGTCTTTAGAATCTGGAGAGTAGATAATCAACTATCAAAATTAACAGCATATATAACAGGATATTCAGCTACTTTACAGATGAATTTATAGGTAACATGTCTAATTATTATAAAAATGGTTATTTTAACAGTGAGAAGAATGTATTCTCTGAAATTTCTCATTTTCTAAGTTTTTTATTTTTTAATGTCATCTTCAACTTTGAAAGTATAAAAGAAATTAGTGCAAATATTCAATGTGAAAAATGTATAAAGAGACTTTTTTATACGTAATGTTTTTGGAGTTACTTTAAATACTTTACTTTAAAGTTACTTTAAAGTTAATAATTTACTATCCCACTAAGTTTATGTGACACAAACAAGCCCCAGCTCAGCTTCCTAAAGACAGAGACATGAGACTACTATCAGTATAACTCTGTTAGTTCCTATGCCTGAGCTATCCTGCAATGATAAGTAGAGAATGTATAATCTTTCATGGAAAGATGAAAACTTGTCTGCGTTCACTAGTAGCTGAATTGAATATATTTAAGGAGTATAATTTGTCTCTATTCCAATATCATGTGTTTGTGTTAGAGGCGCTACGTAATCATAGAATCATAGAATGCCTAATGAGCTAATAAATCCCACTAAGTATCTGAGAGTGTGTGGAGCAAGCTCATGTCTGCGTAGGAAAGATATATCCTGAGCGGTAGCATTTGTTCACTTGAGCACAATCTGAATTTTGGTTATGTGGCTGGTGCACAGCAATAGGGTGTTCTCACATGGTCAGAAGGCAAACAAGTTGCTTGGGGCTCCCTGTGCCCACTGCATGGACCTACTCTTCATGGTCCTGGAGTTACTCCTGTGCTTTACACTCATGCAAATCAATGTCAAATAGATGCTCTTAAATTTGTACCCTCTTCGTATGTAGTTTCTATTGGTGTAAAAGGCAGAAAAGATCCTATATCACTGTCGTTCTTTAAAAGAAAAAGTTACTCTAAGTAAAAACTTCACTGTTGTAAGAACACAGTAATAGCTGATCAGTGTACATGCTATGTGCAATGAATGTGGTTAAAAACACTGTAAAAATTGCAAATATTTATGTGTTATAAAACAAAGGATTTTGAATTTTTATTTTACCAATACTTGCTTTTTTTCTTGGATTTTTCCTGAGACATGAATGAGAATGAGAAAAATTACTGTTTACTCATTTATAGGATAATTCTTGACATTTGTTTGAATTGCTGACAAAATACAGGGATAGAAATATAGAGGGATAGAAATTGTTTATAGGCCACCTCTGATGTTGAGATATGAAATTTTACTAGACTTAAGTCTAGCAAAAGATAGGAAAGTGTACTCAGTAATATCTAGGTATCCCTGCTGAAATCAGTGATGGTCTGAAAATGTAAGTGACAGAGATTGCCTTGACACTTCAGAAATTGTGAGTGTTGTAGTATTTGTCATATTACTTGAGGCCATCTTTCTGCAAAGAGAATCTCTCTAGCTTTTCTAGTCCAAGGATTTAAATACTTTCTTAGAAGTGGATTTCTTCCGTTAGCTTCTAAACTTCAGTGTTCTTCCACTCACTATTTTATGTTTTTACAAGGAAGAAGGTTTTTTCCCAAGATAAAAAACTAAGCCAAAAGGAATCCTGAACATTTGCCACGTAAAATTTTAGAATCCTGAATCAAGAAAAGGGCAAGTGCAGGGAAGTAGTGTGAAGTGGAAGGTAAGGAGTGGGAGGATAGGGAAGAATCAGAAAATAGAAAAGGTTTGTTGTTCCAACATGTTTGTATGCTATACAGTATAGATGTGTGGCAAAAAATAATGTAATGCAGAGGAGCAAAAATAGATGTGCACATAAAGTCAAAATGGTTAATGAACGTTACCATATTTGAATGTAACAAGGTTAAATTCTTGTTGATAATCTTGATAATGAATCAAAACAACAAACATCTCTTTTACAGTTTTAATTCCAATTAATAAATCTGGAAGGAAAGGAGAAAATATTACTATGAATGGTGAGAAAAGGAATAATTAGGAAAAAGGAAAGTGAAAAAAAAAAAGGAAAGCAGGAAATAGAATGTACAGAATAGAGTATCTGAAGCTAAAGTTCTATGTTTTTATGGAAGAATGTGCTTACGTGTAGCTGAATAGTAGCAGACATACTGTAAAGCAGCTGTAGTGGTGCAATTTTGGAAATAGCAAAACAGATGGTGAGGGACCTACTCTTCAAATTATGCTTATGGTTATGAAGAAATGCCATGGGGTAAGTTGAGCCATGTAGGTTACAGTAATACTTCTGAAGTAAAACAAGAAGGATTTAGCAGTAGTAGTAATATTAAAAGGAAAGCCAGAAAAATGAAGAGAAAATGACCAGTACCCTGTCAGCACTTAGACATTCTCTTCCATTCAGTTAAACCGGCTGCTGTTTATTGTCAACTTTTGATTCCTCATAACCAAAGAGGAAAGGTAACTTGATGAGTAACTGTACCCAAGGGGATGAGCATTCTCGTCCTCCATAGAGGAAATATGCCATCTTGTCTTTTATTATGTTCACAAATTTGAGAGTGAAACAGCAGGACTCCTGGTGGAGTTGTACGTTTAAACCTTAAGAGTAAATAACCTTTTGCAACATGTTTGGAGATTTGGAGTTTGTTGTCATCTTGATTTTGCCCTTTTCATTGAAAAAAAGATGCTTTATGTTTTATTTATTTATTTTTCTTTCTTTCTCTTAGGACTCTATAATGGTGGGTCTTCATACATGTGGGGATCTTGCTCCAAATACGTTACGAATTTTTACTACCAAGCCTGAAATCAAAGCAGTTTGCAGTGTAGGCTGCTGCTACCATCTGTTGTCAGAACAGTATGAAAACCAAGAAGGTAATTCTTCTGAGCTTAACTTGTGGCTGCCAGTTTGCATGTTCAGAAAATTATACCTTTTAATTAATAACCACGTTGAGTCTGTTCCTTTCCAGTGGCTTTGTACTGTTTTTAATTACTTTATGTAGGTCATTCACTCCAGGATGCCCCATAGCTTTCCTGTTATGCCACTATTCCTAATATTCTTTCTGAAATTAAGGGCATTAATGCAGAATGTTTTTATGTGGTTATGAATAAAGCTGTTTTTATTCCATTACTTCGCTCATAAAATGTGGAGGCTTTCTTGGTCAATATGTTTTCATTCTGCTTTGTACCAGATTTTGCCGCTGGCTGTTTGCATGCAATATTCATTTATGTTGAGTGGAACATGTATAACTATGAGCAAAATTAAGTCCTTTTAATGTAAGTTACTACTTTAAAAAGGACTCGTCTAAATGTTGTGTTTTGGAGCATTGCCAGTGTAGGGCATTATGGAACAGTACATGTATAACAGATTTTTGTGGGGAGGCAAGCTGAAAATTATTTGGGTATTCACAGTATATGTAAGTTTTCCTTTAAGTGTGGCTTTTTCATTTTTGAGTGAAGGTTGGTATCTTCACTTGAGAAGTAATTCTTTGTCTTTCCATACAGCCTTCAAACATGAAAGTTAAAGATTGTCTTTGTACAAATGGAGTGAATACATATTGTAATATGTGAAACTCATGGATTTTTTTTTATATTATGAGAAACTCATGGTGCTTCTGATGTCTACTGTTTAATATTCAACAGTGATTGCGACATTGTTGCCAAGAGAAGTACTGTGAGGAATTATAAAGGAAATTCAGCTTAAAATCACAAAAGCAAATTACATGGTGTTGAGATCTGTTAATTACTTTAAGACACTTCTGCATCTGTAAAAGCTAGATAACCTGAGAAAAGCTTGAATTAATTTATTTAAGAACTTTTGCAATGATTGAAAAAATTATAAGAAAAATATGCTATGCATACTGGATTATGTATTTAAACAGGAACATAAGAAATACCTTTCCAGATCAGGATAGTGTGCCATTCTGGACTAGAATTCTGTATAAGAGCATGAAAAAATTAGATGTTATTTAAGGAAAACACAAGAGCCAGGGCACTTTAGTGCTTTCCGCTTGCCCATTCCCAACATACACAATTTGTATTAGAGGTGCATAACAGGTACTTTACTGTCTAGTCCTTTTAATATCATTCAGCAAATTTTTGTTCCTGAAATGGTCTCATGCCTTTTTGAACCAGAGGCTTCTGTATGATTTCATAACTTCCTGTGGCAGAAAATTCCCAAAACTTCACTTAATCCTTCATGCCCTCATTATTAAGAATTATCAATGAAACTCAAATCAATGAAACACAAAGCTTTTAGTTGCCATCTAAAACTTTTTCTGTGGGTGTGTTGGCACAACGGCCATTTCAGTCCTGCAGTTTCCTATTTGATTTCTTGCAAGACCCTTGCGTGAATGTCATTTGGTCATGGTGACTTACTAAACTCTAAAATTGTCTGTCTGGTTTGATACTTCTTGCATCATGACTTCCTGGTGAACTAGTGTAAAATAAAATAAAAAGCATTTAATAAGCATTTTCTATGCCACTTTCTTCTACTGTTTTAAGTAGAGTGTAGATTTACATATACATTAACATGCTGCTTTCTATTTGGTTCATTTGTTTTTACTGCATAATGAAGGACATTAATTAGCTGGTTTTCCTGAGAAAACAAGTGTATGTAACTGAGCTATGAAAGACCATCTGCCTGAGCATTAGAACTTGATGACTGGATCAGCCAGATTTGAGGGAGAGGTGAATTGGTAAGGTTTATTTCAGCACTTTGAAAGAATTCCACAGAGAAATAAGGCAGGCAGAACTCAGCTGCTCTTTAAATACTTTGCTGCTCAGTCAGATTGACCATACCACATGCTATCTCTTGCTTGTTGTAATAGTCTTTTGATGTTGTTCAGCATAGATCAGAGAGAATTTTGAACAATTCTAGAGTGCAGTATTTTCACTTTTCACAATACTTCAAATTATCAAAAAGATATGCAGTGGAAATGTCCTACTGTTAAGTATTTGCATTATAGAAGTGCAATTTGTAAAAATATAGCAGTTCATTTTATATCAGGTTTTTAAATGAACTTTTCAGGCACTTGTAATGAACTTTGTGTGTCTCAAACATCTGCTTATTTATTGTTATTTCAATGTTCTTGTGTAGGATGATTACTTTTTTCCCAACTGTGAATAAGGCTTTTCTAAAGTATTGTTACTCAGATATCATCAAAAGATCAGATGTGATATCTATTGTAAGTTCAAGGAAACAAATGTACATTCACAGTAACAGGATATAGTGCAGTTTAGTAAATGTTTGGTTATAGAAAGTGAAATTGTCCTTTGGATTTTTGAGCTGTTTAATTATTTTTTTTGTTTTCTCTCAGCATATAGGATATAAGTTACTCTTAATGAAAGTCAGTCTATGCAGAGTAAACGGAAATTACAACATTCTTCTTTTGGGAAAGAACACATAGGTAATTTCACTGATACTCCTATAAAATTGATCATTTTTTACCATTACTGTGAGATTACATAGTCTAAAATATAAAATGATATTCTCATATTTCCCTGAAAAGATTATCTGTTATGTGACTTGTTAATAAATCCACAGAGGAGGAGCCGGAACCACAAGGATGAGAAATACACAAGAGTGAGAATTTCTTCAATGGGATAGTGGGAAATAAACAAGACTACTGCTTCTACCTACATTTCATATGCACGAATTTCAGACTGGCTAAGCATTGTAGGGGATCATTGACTCCAGAACTAATCAGATGGCATAGTTGTAACATTTTATTCTGTGCAAGAAGCAAATTAATTCTGCCAGCTGTCCTAGGCACGTGAAGTTTGATACTGCTTCCAAAATGGACCAAGTCGTAGAATCATCATGGATTAATTCTAAATTGGAAGTCATCTGGTTGGAAGTTCATGTTCTTCAGGGTCTTGTTCAATTGAGTTCTGAAGATCTCCAAAGCTGGAGATTCAACAGCCTCTCCGGAAAACCCGTTTGTTTGGTGTGCGTTACTGTTGATTTCATATTCCTTGTATCTATTTGGAATTTGATGAATGGTAGCGGAAGACAGCTGTTAAATTATTTGCTTACCTTCTCTTTAGCCCTATAGTCTTCTTGTCCCCACTGGATTTGCTGCAGTAAATCAGTATCTTGTGCTCAAAAATAGCACTCCAGATGCAGTTTCACAAATGCTAAATATCAGGAAGTAATCCCTGCCTAACATGTAGTCCACGTTGTTGAACCAAACAGTCCTGCCAGTTTATTACTCACCTTATAGTCTGTCTGAAGCACGTCTTACCAATTTGAGTGTAATGGGAGACCTTCCGGAAAGCTTTGCTAAGGTCACAGTAAGCTATACCACTGTATTTCCTGGTCCATGGAGCCAGTCATTCCATCACTGAAAGCAGTGAGGTTGGCCCATCTCTGTTAAATCCTTGCTAGTTTTTATCAGTCTCCTTCTTCATACACCTCAACATGGTTACATGGTTTTCAGGAGAATTTGCTCCATATCTTCTTGGTGACAGAGCTCAAAAAGAAGATGTGTCTGATGTTTGCCGTTTTCCAGTTCTCAGGGACCTCTTTAGGTGGATGTGACCTTTCAAAGACGCTTAAGTGTGGCCTTCATGTGACATAATCCCTTGGGTTCCTGAAAGTAATCCTATCTGGACACTTTTTGGGTATTTGTGTACTTGCTGGTGGAATGTGTGGTCCCTGACTCGTTCTTCCTCTACTGTAGATACTGCTTCGCTCACTCAGACTGTCACTAGGCTCAGTGAAACTATGAGCTAAGGTAATCAGCCTGAGACTGCTGGCTGTGTCTAAGTCTAAAGTGTAGTGAAATGGCCTTAAGTTTGTTGTGTTTGAGACTGGTGAAGAATTACATTTTGATTTCATATTAATGGCTTCACTCATATTCATGAGATTCAAAATTTATCTTTTTGATGCCTTTTGTAGGAGATACAGTCTGAGGTGGTGAGTAGTTGCTATTTTTTGGTGGACTATTGAGTTGCCTTGATTAGTGCAAGGAATTTTTTTCATCTGCAAGGAACTGACTGTAAGGAATAATTACTAATTTTTTCTTGTATTCTAAAAATAGGAAATATGTTGTAAAATTGTATGACAACACTACTTTGGGGACATTTCTGATGAAAGTAGGTGTCAATATTCCCCATCTTAAATCTTGCAGTCAGTCTAAGATGTCCTTCTACATGTCTATACATAAGCTGTTTTTTCTGGAAATTTTGATAATAAGACTCCATCTCCAGTTTTACTGGAAAGAATTTTAAACTGTGTGTCATGCTCATGAAGGCCTTTGTTTTGATTTATTAGTAACTGCAAAAACAAAGTGGTGCTGTATAATCTCAATTTTCTATTGAATTAAAAATAGTTCAAACTGTGAATTTTAACACCTATCTTTAATTTTACTGCTGTTATCATAAGTTTTATCAAATACTAAATACCAGTTAATAAAGAGTATTATGACACCTCATGGAAAATTTGAGCAGTTGAACTTTGTCTTTCTTTAAGGAGAATTGGCCATTTAAACAGAGATTCTTCTGAGGATAAAAGGCTTTTAATTGATTCCTTTGGGAGTTTTCTTCACTGTTACTATGTCTAATAGTAGTAAGAATTTTATTGGAGACTTTTTACATTAGCTTATTTACAGAGTGACCTGTTATGGCAGTTTTTCTCGAGAATTTCAGTTTCCTAATGATCTTTAGGCCGAATCAAATTGTATCTCTATTCAGCAATTGATCTTTGCCTTTTGGGGAGCTGCCCTGCCCTATCCAACATGCAACAAGTTCATTTCTGGGACAGCTGGACAATGATTATCCATTAAAAGGCTGTAAAGATGAATTACAGATTTATCAAAAAGTATCTGTCTTCCTAATTCTCTTATTCTGCAAAGCCCCCAAACAAATCTAGAAAGCCATGGAATTGTTCAATATGATTAGTAAATAGTTAAACTAAATTTTTACATTTAAAATTAATAGTTAAATATAAAAATTTATCTTTAAGTGTTTAATTATTGGAAATAGGGCCTCAAATTTTAAAGATGTAGCAGTATAAGTAGTTTCTATCATAGCCCTATGATCAAAAACATTTTGTAAGATTAGCAGACGTATTCAAAATGGGAACGCCATTTGGAATGCCAGAATTTGCAATAGTAGGTCCTTACTGTAGAAAGGAAAAGTATAAGCTAAGCTGATGAGTTCTTGCAGTCTCATGAAAGTTGTAAGGAATAGCTTGTCTACAAGACATTTTGAAAGAAGTTAGGAGAAAGGCTAAGAAACTTACGTCACAGCATGTGTCCTTACGGGCATAGTTAGCATCAAAATGAATTCATTTAGAGATTATGTAATCAGACAACTTTCTGCAAGACAGCAAGAGTTTCAAGAATCTTAAATAAGATGAGTATAAACTTTAGCTATATATGTTAGGATTTAACTTTTCTAAGCTACTCAACATAATTGAGGGAATTAAAAGGGATACAAAGGATAGTCACAAATCATTTACAGAACTTTAATGAGTTTGTGAAAACTGAAAAGGTTTTTGGTATCAGCTGGATTCAGAGGACAAAAACTTCAAAAAACAAATTTTCCAAAGGTCTTCTTACACAAACATAATGGCTTTATATTACCCACTTCCGCTGAAATATGGAAAGATTAGTCACTCTTTTAGAAGCATTATAATACAGATGACTTGTATGTTGTTTAATTATTTTTGCAAAGACCCTGCACAGCCAGTGTGTTAAAATATCTATCACTGATTCCATGACAACATAGAAAAACACTTCCAAGCAAAAGATTAGAGAGCTTCATTACTTTTCCAAGCAATCTTTAGATACTGCTGCACAGATCACGTTTCCATCAATTTGTAACACAACTTGTGACTGAAAACCCAGGTGGTTTTCATTAAAATTGATCCTGAAAAAAATTTAAGCTTGGAGAAAATATTAACTTGTTAAATAGTACAGCAATGAATGATTGAATTACCTATGCAGAAGTATATTTTCCTGAATAAATATGACAAAAAATATTTTAAATCCTGAAATTATTTGGAAATTATATGGAAATTATAAGACATTATATGGAAAATGCTGAGAAGATTTTGGTATCACTTTGTCATATGTAACCTCTTAGATTTCATAGCTACTGAGGATAAATAATAATCTCTTTGTTATTATCAATTTTTAACACTGATTTGCTATTATTCATTAATATTAAAGAAGTCTATTCAAAGGGTGAGAAAGTTGAGTGACATAATTTCCGTGTTATTTTTGTGATTGAAACACGTTATGAATCAGATCTTTGACTAGTGTAAGCTGGCATAAATCCCCTGAGTTAGGTCCAATTTTAAAACAAGAACAGGTGTCAAATGTTCCTGAGATGTTATATTAGAAACAATTTTAGATTGTTTCTATGGAGATTTACAAAATCTCTTACTAAATTGAAGATTTACAAGGTTCTAAAATACTTGAAATGGGTGACAGGTTTGCCAATAATCTATTTTTTTTTTCACTGCTACAAATATTGAATATTTGTACTACGTTATTTTGCTATCAAAACATCATTTCATATGTTAATTTATTTCATACTGTCTGCTGCATCTGTACATCACTAAGACTTTAGACTAGTTTGAATACTTACATTATACTATATTACATTATACTGCATTACTTATATCAATTTTCCAGGTTGTTGTAGACAAGTGTGTCAGTATATAAATGAAGGCTAATTCATTATTACATAAAACAATATTTGATAACAAACTAGAGATAGAGTAAACATAGAGCCTGTATACATGTAGTCTTCAGTATACATAGCAGATGCCTAAGAATGTGCATAAAGTGAAAGGTAGTGTGCAGGTAGTCTGCTTCCAGCATGTTTTGGCTTTTGGACTTCTCAAAAAAAAAGAACATTATCTTTGTATTTAATGATCCTTGATAGATTTTTATTCCTTGAATTTCTCAGGTTGCTTTTGAACATATGTCAGTTTTTAGCATCTATAAGACACTACAGTAGGGAAGAGCACAACTTAACTGAATGTTGCTTGAGTAGGCGTTTCCTTTTGCTTTTTTCAGGCCGGCTAAATGCATGTTTCTTTTGATACCTCTTAATTTTGTATGTAGAAGGCAGTGTCTGCTTGCTCCCTATTTATTTTATCAATCACTTTCTGATTCTATAGAGTTTTCATAATTTTCTCCTATTGCTTGCTCATGGTATTAAAATGTTCCTTATCTGTGATAATTTCTCTTTGTGTTTTTTTTTTCTAGTGACACTGTATATTTTCTGAGATGAGAAAAAGAAATCCAACCACAGTGCAACATATATTTATGTAGTGGCATAAGCCTCTTCTTATTATTGAGCAAATATTTTCATAAAATACTGCATTGTAGTTGTGAAGTTAATATTTTTCTGACTTTGGATCACTTTCATCTACACTGAATTTCATGTACCATGTGTATAAAGTCTTTCTTAATGGTTGACTCTAATTTTTATTATCCTTAGGATCATGAACAAAGTTTGTCCTACTATTCATAGCTTTTTAAGAATGTTGGAATGAATGCCAGGTGGCCGTTGCATTTTTTTTTAATGTTGATTATTTTTGTATTTCTATAACCTCTTCAGAGGGATACCTCAGTTTTAGATATCTCATCTGATCAAACCTTTCTTAAAGTAGGCTTGCAGTTTAAGAACTACACTTAGCCTTTTTTCCATGCTTTGTTTCCTTAGGCACTCCTTTATGCTTTCATCATCTATTAGTCCTATAGCTACTGTCTGTTTATAAGAAATTCTGTAGACATTCAGATGGTCCAAAACATCTCAGAATAAAAGTAAAGAAAATTGAAGATCTGTAGAAGTTGTTATTAGAAGAACATAAAGTTTTTTTTTAATATTATAAGCATTAAAATATGTTTTCCGTTTGCCTCTGCCATTTACACTGATGACCCAAGAAAGTTATTAGAAAACGCTTTTTCTTCTGTTGTTGTTTGGATTACAGATTTGTGATTTCAGAGAGAGAATGCTCCCTAAAAGAGATTTAGAATAATATAATGATCATTTCTTACGCTGAAGTGGAGTCAAATTGTTCAGGAAATAATAAAAATTAGATAGTTTAGAAGAAATAAAAACTTTTTTTTTAAATAATGATTGATATTTAGATCAACTGCAATGAGAATAATCATAGAGGCAAAGGAATTGCCAAAACTAGAAATCTTCATGAGGCAAGATTACTTGGCAGTGTTTATGCCATTGTTGTTGAGTCAGACTATTGCTATGTATTTTATTCTGAATAGTTTAAATCCTCTCTAGACTTATGTAAGAACAGACCGTGTGCTTGTGCGCGTACTGTGCACAGCCTTTGTTTGTGCAGAGCAAACTGCTTGTGTAATGTGATTTAATGTGTGTTTCTCCAGTAGTCAGTCCAAAGTCTCTAATAAGACTCTCACTGGAAACAAAACTTCATGAAAATTATGAGCTGGACCTGTTTGGTGTATCATTTATTGTACTAATATATATAGTAATATATTTATAGTCTTTTGAAAAAAATTATCAAGCAGTCAAATTTATAATTGTCTACTTTTAAAAAAATAGAATATTTTATATTATGTCAACATAGAATCTATTATATTGTGCCTTTTATAAATGAACTTGTCAAAAACATCATATTTGACAGGGGAAAACAACAAAAAAAAAATAGAATAGGTAAGTTCTTTTAAAGCAGAACTTCAGAAAACCGTTCCACTAAGTTTCTTTCTTGACAATGACTGATCCTTTTAAGGCTTACATTGCGTTTTTGCGCACCTATCAACAACAAAAAAAAACATTGTAAATATTCTACAGCAGATAAGTAGGCTGCTCTGTTTGTAATATTTAAATAACTTCAGCAGAGCCCCTTGTGAGTATAGTACTGTGTATTCAATCTTGTTATTTCAACAGC
>JAWLRI010000039.1:6987022-7061535 GCA_034781795.1 Crypturellus tataupa
AAGAGGCCAAGTTCCTATGCAGTCTCTCTCTTTTTTTTCTTTTAAGAAAGTAGTAATTATTCAGTGCTCTAAGCAATAAACATTCAAAATGTTGTAGATGTCTGGTGCATATAAAACTGGATGTTACGAATATCTATGTAGTTTGGTCGTCACACATTCGCATTATTTTTAAGTATTAAGAGTTTTGCTATTCAAAATATTGACACTGAAAGAAACTGAATCACAGATTGTGATGCAAATGCTTCTTCGTGTTTTGAAGAAACATCAAGAGCCTTCGCAGCTGTTCTTTTCTGGAAAACAAACATGCTGTCTAGCAGCAAAGCAAAAGCAAATAATCAGACATTGTTCTATCCCATGTTAAAATGTTGCTTATGATAGAAGAAGAATCTAACAAATGATAGAGAAGTCCTGCTAGACCATCACAATGCTCGGCTTGCATTTTGTGGCTCATGTTAGGGCACTGGGTGCCATGATTAATTGCAAACTTTTGTTGTCCGTGTCCATACTCTCTGTTATTGTAGTAGGAAAGCAGGTGAGCTTTTCTGCCACCATATTTTAACTACTGTTTGTCCTGCTCTGTATATTGCTTACTCTAGAAATAAGAGAAAAAGAGCTCATGAAAGTTACAGCTGTTATTTTTTTCCTTTTTTTTTGCAGATTGCACAGGAGAAGTGTGGGGGTTTCCCATGTGTCAGTACTTGAAGGATGAGGGCTGGTGCTGTGGTCGCAATGCTAGAATGTCAGCATGCTTGGTATGATTCTCCTTGTCTTTTTTCTACTGAGAGCTTTATCCAGACATTACAAAATTCATTGGGTTTGGCCTCTAATTAAGCCATGATTAAATCCAAGAATCTACAGAAGAATATCGTTAATATGATAAATTGCAACTGAGAAAAATAGTATTGACTTTCCAGCATTATATGTTTTAAAAATGCTGATGGTATAAGAAAATGAAAAAATGAGTATTGACAAAGTGTATTTTAAAAGTGAACAAAATGGCCAAGTCTTTATCAGGGCCAGTTCCTGGCAGCAAGACACAGCATAGACTAAAGTGTCAAAGTTATATAAGTTTCAGCTAGCATGATAATTGAACACTATCAGAAGAAAGTATGTCAGGGCAGTTAGTTACTTAGTATTTTGTAAGAGTTAAGTGCATTTCCCTGAAAAAGCTACAAGAAAAAAAATGTTTCATCTCAAATAAAGTATTCTAAAATAGTCTTGCCTTTTTTCTTTTCTTGTCAGTAGCCAGTTCTTGCTCACCAGAGCTTGGTTATTCTCTTTTTTATTCTTTTTCTTTTTGAAAGGGAAAGCATAGACTGTCATTCCACAAAGGTAGAAAGAGAAATTTTACCAGTAGACAACTACCAGTAGATAGTACTGATCATATCTTATACATCTGTTTTAGATTTCTCAGAAATCATAGAAATTTCACAGTTAAATATATTCTTATTAATAAATCTTATTAAAAAATTCTCTCTATGCATTTCTCAATGACTAGGATTTTCCTCACCTACTAGGTAAAGGGAGGCCACACAGTGCAACCAGACACTATTCTCCTATGGGGACTGGCTAGGGGAAACTGTCTGTGCTGAGCAGTGGTTATCGTTGATATTCAATGATACTCATCATTACTACATATGTCTGTTCAAATTGTTTGACATGCTGAGGACCAGAGGGTCTGGATGAGGTGTCAGACCCTTCCAGAACATATTAGAACCCATATCCATCTTCTGAGCAGCTGCAGAGACCTGCTGCTCTGGTAGTTACAATTTGTACAGAGAGGAGTCAAATCTGATAACTCGTCTAAAGTTGTGAACAGAGGTACTGCAACTGGGCTGTTTCTGAAGGACAGTCTGAAATACAAGAGCAGTATTACAACTGGGGGAAAGAAAGGGGGAAGGTGATTCAGAGACAAGCAGCCCTATTTACCTAATTTTATATTATCTATCATCTTGTTAGTTGTACTGCCACGTAATTTGTTGAATTTTTATCATCATTTTTATTATGATGTTTAATATTCAGTTGAAATATATCTAGGTACAGGGTCTTACAAATATGGAAAATTCTTCCACTCTTCTAATATCTGTAATTTTTGTTCACTATGGATGATAAAAATCAAGTACTGTCATACCCTGCAGCAGGCTTTACAATATGAAGATTCCATTGTGAAAGATAGTGAACACCTTTTAACTGCATTTTCTCTGAAGTTTTTATTTTACTCTATATAAGGAAGATCAATTTATGTGTTTACCAGGGACTAAAAAGGTTTTAAGACATTATACATTGAGCTACTTTAAAATAGTTGAATATGCAAAATAAATTGCTTATATTTCTGTAGGAACAGATTCAAGAAGAATATATTACTTCTTGCACTTTTACAAAAAGTAATTGTCTTAAATTTTCTCAGGATGCTAAGAAAAAGAAATAAGTTTTGCTTGCATGTATTACAGTTCATCTCATTGTCATTGCTTCTCCTATAAATAAACCAAATTAACAGAAGTGAACTGATTATGAGTTCCTGAAGGTGTTAACACTTACAGCGTACAAGCTCAGATTTAGTAACTTTAATCTTTTAAAATGTCACACCCTTGACTGTTTTAGATCATTTTTATAGAATGTTCTGATAAAGAATAAATATATTAACAATTTAATTCCTTCACTCCTAAAGGCTTTGGAGCGAGTTGCAGTTGGCCAAACAGTAAGTAAAGCTGTTTATTTTAATCCTTCAAGATAAAATCTTTTTTTTTTCTCTTTTCAGTGGTAGTAACCCATGACCTTTTATTGAACTCGAAAAAATCTAGAATTTAAAGCAGTATTACAGGGTACATCAAATGTAATCATGTAATTGAACAATCTTAGTGTGAGTAATCGACTCTGTATATTCAGATGATACTTATGTTCTACATTTTACATAGTAGCATATGGACTTCATGCTTTTCTTGGTTTCCCTCTGCTAACCTTTGAATGTCTTCTTCAGAGTTTGGGACGGGGGGTTTCTTCACAGTTATGGTTACATTGTAATATGATCAAAAATGTAGTTTTGATGCAAGAATATTAGTAAATTCTCCTCCTCTTAAGGCTGTTATAACTGATTAGGGAGAATACCATTAATTAGTTAAGAAAAGTCAATATTGTTTTTGTTATTGTGGTCCTAATTCCATTGTCAACTTAAAACCTTTCTATTGTACTTTTCTTTTTCTGGCAGCTGCCTACAGAGTCATTGTTTTATCGAGCTGTTCTTCAGGTTATTATAGAGGAAAATTATGGTGTCACCAAAAGGTAGGAAGCTGTGAATTCTAATCTAATCTCTTCTTTGTCATCTCTACTCTGAAGAGAAATTACCTCTTAAAAAAAGAGGGCATCCAAATCAGTGTCATTAGCTATTCAGTTCAATAATGTATGGTTATTGAAGTGCGGTATGCTTTTGTTCATTCAGAATCCACACAACAAATCTATTTTCCTTCCTCTACCCAAGAATTGAAATAGGTCTTCCTTGGTACTGGATGCATGGAGAAAATGTATGTTCCCCAGAAAGCCAATAGCGCATTCACTAAAAAGTGTGAGCGGTCCCTAGGCTACCCAGCTTTGCAGAAGTCTGGGCAGTTTTTAATAGTACAGAAGCAAAAAGGGCTACGCACTGCCCGTGTCTGTGGTAGTAACTGATGTGTCCGGCTGGGAAAGAGTGGAGCATTCAGTGCTGAGGACATCTTCTGCTGAGGACAGCACTGACATTCTGACAAGTATTCTATATTCTTCTGGAGGATTAGTTTGGTCAAAGGTCGAACTCCTGAGGGAAGAAATACTCCTTTTGTTTATTTGAAAATTACGTAGAAGATATAGCATATGAAACCACCGTTGATAAGTTGTATAAAACTTGAGACTTGAGATGATAATGTGTTTTATTTGCTAAAGGAAGTCTAATTTGGAAGAAGTGATTAAGATTATACTTTGGAAGTAAAAGGAGTGCAGGCCAATTGTGAGCCCTCTAACGTGGCCTGTCACCAGTTAAGGCTGAACAGCAGTAGCAGCTGATTGCAGGTGAACAGCTTGATTGTTCTGAAGCTTTCTGAGATTGCTTTGTACTTTTGAAGATGTCAAGAACCTGACTAACATGTTAGAAACAGATTAAAGCAATTAAGAGAATGAACTGTGAGACTTTGAATTTTTAAGAATCGATTCTGTTTTTTATACTACTTATATACAACATAAACCTGGTAAATCTAGTAATGTAATAAACCTAGTAAATGTATTTTATAGCTTTGATCCTGTTCCTTCCGATTTGTAGGACAGGTGCATATCTTCCAAAGAAAGTTTTAACTGCATAATATTTTATCAGTTTCTAGACTGCATCAGCCCAAATGTTTAAAGTATTGGGACATTTGGTCTGACTATGGAAAACTTTTTTTAATTAAAAATAAGTGTGACTTTTATAATTCTCAGTGGATGGAGATCTCTAGCATCCAAAAGCAGTAGAACTGCAACTGTTGGAGGTCTGTGTGTTGACCTCAGTAGTTGTAAATTTGGATCCTCAGGTAGGTGGAAAGAGTTTTTACTAAGAATTAAGAGGGGAAAATTTTAAAGGAAACTATTGCTGTCTGTTGCTATTTTAAAGGAAATATGTTTTTCTTCTTAAGTAATTGGACTGCATACTCATAAGTGACTTGTGAAGCTGAAAACTCCTTCACTGCAAAGCTGGAAGAGGAGAATTAGGAGGAGGTCAAGAAAGAGAATTCAGCCTATCAAACTTTGCATTTACTTTCTCCAATATATTTTAAACACAGAGAAGAGATTAAATTAAGTGACCTAGTAGGATTACGTCTCCATATATATCTTTTAACATTTGTGCATTATTGTAACACTTTGCTGAAAATACCTACATTTTTGTCTGTCTAAAGTGGGCCATTAAGTTATAAACAGGGAAAATTCTGACCTCACCTAATGAAATAACACCTGTGTTATCTGTGAGGGAGGATTAAATAACAAGGTACCAAATGATAGAGAAATTTTACTGCAATTTGGCATTTGCTTAGTCCACTTGTTCACAGTATTATTGTGAATATTTTATATTATTTATAGATTAATTACATTACAAATAACTAAAAATTATGTATAATTATAAAAGGATGGTATTAAAAGTAATGAATTATATAAATACCATTGAGTTTGTATAAAAGTATGTACCTCCTTGTTACATTTACAGTGATCGACATGTTGGAAAAATTTTCTCCAAGTCATCCTCCTTTTTAGACTATGTAAGAAAGTCTTTGAAAAAACTGGAACTAGATGATTCAAAGGTGAGTCAGTAAATAGAGAGCTCATGTAAATTCTTGCATCCATGTAAATTTTTAATAATGTGGTGTTTAATGCCAGCACCATAGTGCTGCTATATATGTCTGAAGCATTGCGTTGTTTTAGTTTGTACATTGCTGCATAAATATAAAATATTTATATAAATAGAGCAAATCCATATTATATTTTTATGGATTGAACATTTTCAAAACAAGATTGCTTAATTTAGTAGGAAATTGACTTCCACTTATAACATCTTTAAAAGATACTATTTTAAATTTACAGCACTCTAATGACTTTATGTGATATCAATCCATTTTTATGTTCCACGTTGGTGACTGGAATTTTTGAAAGACTTTCCCTTATCTGTGAAGCTAGTCCTACAGATCTCCTTTGAGGGAGAAAAAAAAAAAAAAAGAGTATCACTAGATACTCAATTTTATGCATGCAGTCACTCAGAGTTAAGTACAGCATTTTTTTTAAATGCAGAGTCAAGCATGCATGAAATTCCTTGCCTGTGCTGATTCAATACAATCTGATAAAAGTAACTTTTGCATCTTTTTAAATCCAGCTGAAATACTGTCCATTGCAAACATGTTTTTACATGCTTAAAGAAGTCTCAAAAAGATGAATAATTAGTCACATAGTAAAAGCTTTGGGCCCTTTGTCCTTTCTTTCCTTTTTTTTTCTTTTTTTTTTTTTCTTTTTCTGCAGCAATATTTTCTTTATCTCTTGTTTGGAGGTCTTCTTAAGTTTGATAAAAATAACAGTATAGTGAGATAGGCAATTCCATCTATGCCACATGTTTCTCCTACAGTTTTGTTCTGGAGTTATTTGCTTTTTATCTTAGGTTTTAGATAATCTGCTTAGGTAGCCTTTTAACATCTCTGGTGCTGCCTCTGATTGTGAGGAGGCTAATACTGTTTGCTTTCAATTCATAAGTGTTAAGTATTAGTATTAGTATTTTAAAATAATTTCCTATATAAAGAAAATTTTAATACCAATCTGACATTTAAGCCAAAAATTTCTGAGTGTCTTGTTTTGAGTACCATAGTATTTGAGTACAACTGTTAAATTGGTCAACAGATGGCAACATAACATTAGGCATGGGATGCGACTGTGTGAGTCCCAAAAACACAACAGCTCTCAGCTCAGAATTCCGAGAGAATATGTGATAAAATGGAGAAACTGGAGAATAATTTAATTAATTATTAAAAAACATAGTACGAATGTACTACCAGTACAAATACCAGAAGTAAGGTTGGCAGGTATGCTAAATATTTAAGTCGAATATTGTAGTATTGTATTGGTAAAGCAGTACTTAAAGTCTGAAGTCGAAATGTCAAATCATTAAAAATGTGCTAATCACATCAAAGCATGAATTAGAAAAAAACATAAGACAAATAACTGAATAAATGCTTATGATATTTGGATTCATGCTGCATGCAGAAAAAAAAAGTCTGGATTTACTGAATTTTCACTCTTTGTTTTTAAAAGATTATATTTCATTTTATTTGCAAACTACATTATCTCTTTACTTTTGTGTATAAATAACAACTAACATGCAGTTACCAAAGGATGGTAGCTACTAAAATGGTATTGGCCTAACTTTTGTATGATCATCAGAAAACAATAGGGGGTTGTTTGCACAGTGATCAGTTCACAAAGTTATTGACAAAACTCTGCTGGTAGGACTTCCATCCGTTGTACACCATTTTCTTTAAAACCGAAGTGAGCGTAGAAAGTTGGTGTCAATATGTCTGATTTTAGAAGTGCTGCCTTTGCGAGAAAGGGCTTGGACAACTGCAAATTGCCCTGAGGAAAACATGCCTGTCAACACTGACTGAAGCTACACATGTTTGTGGTGGAAGCTAGAGATCCGATTCACGTTTATGCTCATTTATTTGCTTATATTTCTGCTCATCTTCATGTACAGCTGGTTACATACTGAAGACTGAAGTTTGTGCTGATCTAAGCAAGATTATTTTTCATTTCCCAGCTATATTCAAATTTTCAGCAGTGTGAGAACAGTGGTGTTTTGATAACTGCTTTGAGGAAAGTTGTTACTGCTCTCTCCACAGTGCTTCTGACATTGCAGTTTTCATGGTGGCGTCAGCACAATATCTACACAATATTGGAGAATGTGTTAATTTCCTTTACTCAGAAAATAAAAAAAAAGTTGCATAGCTAAAAATGTGGTGAAGCTTAAAACAGTTGCTCTAAAAGACAACAAAAATCAGAGACATTTTTGCAGAATTTGTTTTATAGTTGCTTTTAAAAATGAACAAAAGAGCAGCTGCACTACATAGATTAAATGTCTGCTGTCTCCAACAGTATCCAGAAGTGGGTGGCTAAGGAACTAGAGAGGGAGCATGTATGAATGATACAAAGTAACCAAAATCGTATCTGTCATTCAGAAAAATAAGGAGGTGCCTCTTGTCTTCATGCATAAAATCATTTAAAAAAAAGTACATCTTAGTAAAATTCTGTTAATAGTTCCCGAAATATGAAGATAAAATAGCCCTTACAGAAAACAGAAGATAAGGGTAAGACAGAGGCACAGTGTAGTACATAGAGGACTCATATGAGTCTCTGTTTTATGAATAAAAAATTCTGGTATTAAAAAGAAATCAGATGCCAGAAACCTTAGAGACATATAAAGCATTAATGCAAGTCTTCAGCGGTGCTTATCAGAAAATTGAAAGTGAGTTTAATCTCTGCATGATAATAAATGCATTGAAAAGTAACGGGATCATGACAGTAAGTTTTTAGGAAAGCGAGCAGCACCTCACTGCTGCCAGCACATGGTCTCTTGGTGTATCTGCTCTGGTCCTCGATGGTTTAGACCACTGTGACTGCATCTAAAGCACGGGACAGAAACTTCCTTCCAGACTCCTGATTCGCAGTGAGCACAACAGCTACTTCCTTTTTACACAGCCGTGTCTGTCTTCCCGATCGAGGGGTAGCCGGGGCTCAACCCAAGAGTTTTCTAGTCTGGACAAGTGAGAAGGCAGGATGAAGAGTGAAGCTGCATGAAGCATTTAACCTGCAGTGATGCTAATGTTTGTAAACGGACGTCTTTTGCTAAATATGAAAGTGATTAAGAATTTTGATGAGATTTTAAATATCCCCCAAAGTAAGTGGATTTGTTCTGTAGTTTTCCGTAAAGATAGATTGGTTAATCCTGCCAGCTCTTCATAGGAGCAAGCATTCATTCCTGTGTGTGACCGGCATGGGGAAGGGAGCCTCTTTGCTTGTTTGAAATGAGAACCAGGGCCATTGTGAAAGGATTGTCAAGAAGGAGGAAGTTAGAATGAGGCAAAGTAGCTTTTTCTACCAAGAAAAAAAGCATTTATCAGTCACCTGAGTTATTCATTGTTTCATATTACTGTTCAAGGATTGAAATTTCCCATTATTTTAGCCAAAATAACTTCCCCGCTGTGTTTCTTCTCCATATGCAAGAGCCTGTCAACTGCAGATTAAGCAGTGAGGTTTTTATTTTTCCTGCCTTTTTGACAACCATTCTTTTCATAGATTTCTCCACCTCAGTAATAAAGCTGATTCATACACCATGACTACTGATGGCAAAGTAGTCTCCTTATAGGAGAGCAGAGAAGGCGTTTGCAGTGTGAGCTTGATGCTCCCTCAGTGTGTTTATCCTGCTCCTAGCTTCAGAACAAATGGAATTACTGTGCGGGCCGTGGATGCCCGCACAGGGCTCCAAAATTCCTGTGGATACATCTTGAGGCAAGAGTTCTATTTCACGTTGGTTACTTTGTCATTGCTCATTCTATTCTTATACACTCCGTGCTGCACGGGTGAAGCTTTCAGCGCAGCTTAGGTATGGGAGAAGTTATTTCTGTTAGATTTCTTCTCACTGTCATTCACTGTTTTACCCAAAAATGATTGCCTGCTTCAACATGTATGTGAGACCTTCGCCTTCGGAGAAGGAAGTGTTCGTGACTGCTGGTTCTCCTAGAGTTGTCCACTCTTACACTGTTAACCTTACATCTTGCTCCTTCCTCTTTCTGCAGCCCTTCAGCAGGGTGTCTCTCAGCTCTGTTTACTGTTTCTTGCAGAGGGATTTAAAAGGAAGCCTTGTTAATAGTGCATTAGCTGCTGATTAAGACAGGCAGTGCTAAAGTGCAATTGCTGTGATAAGGTTTGCCACAGCAAAATGTTTAAAATCCTTTACTAAATTAGTTTATACAAACTTTTAGTGAATTTCTAGCATTTTTAAGAAAAAAGAATCTTTTGTTAAATGTAAAATATAAATGTAAAATTTTGTGTCTTGTATCTAATGAGATAAATCAGCAAAAGTTCTTTTGTAGGCTTTGCCTCTGAGGCGAGTTGGGGAGGACAGGACTCACAGGTTAAGGCATAGGTGTGTGGCTGACAGCCTTGCTTGGGATCTGCAGATCCAGCGCGGGGGATGTTTCTTTTAGCAAGGGACATCCTTAGTGGCTGGAGCTTTTTAACAGATGCTGGCCGGAATTCATTTAAAGTACAGTCTGGAAATAAGGATAGACTGTTGTTTAATGCCGCATCTGATTACAAGATATAAAGGCTTGAAGACGCTTCTGACATCCACAAAGAGAAGCTATTAGTCACTTTGATTTCATCTGCTATACACACTGTGGTTGCCTTGATGGGTTAATGACATTGAAGGTAGTTACTTAGTCAAAGTACTTCACAAATCACTTAACCTCTTCAGATGTAGATACATGCTGAGGAGATACAAGAGCAGCTTCAGAGATGGGGTCACCTTAAGCCTTCACATACAATTAGAATTTCACATGCCAGTCAGTGAGCGCATCTTTGTAGATTTATTTGGTTTTGGTTAACTCAGCTTCTCTTCAAGTCTCCTGTGAACGTTGTTTTTCATTTCTGAAGTCAAGTGTTTGCACAAAACCTTAAAGGGCTGGAGTCTTCCCCCAGAAAAAAAAAAAAAAAAAAAAAAAGTCATTTATTTGGCTGGTGCCCTGTATAACAACCCAAGATAAGATCTGCAACAATAAACAGATGGTCATTGCTGAGTTTCCACAATCCCTGTTTCCTCTAACCTTGACCAGACTACTTAAAAACAGCTGCTGCTCATTTGTTTTCTTCTGATCCTGTGCTTTAGGTGGAGCATCCCACACAGATTTACAGCTATGAGGTCTAAACCAGTGGATCGGGAAAGGGCACTAGACATTTCTGTGAGATGTACCTATGGCAACAGCACTTAAATTAATAACACAGTAAGGGACATATATAGAAAACTCATGTCTTGTAGCAAGCTCATGTATCATCTTGAGTAATTTAAACAGCTTTGGTATCTGATATATTATGTCTAGCAATATTAGTCCAAAAAGTATTCTGAAGCCTTGATTTAGCTGTCTGGCTGAATTTAGTTATTCTATATATTTTGCAAAGGTTATGTATTTATACGCATATTCAGTTAAACAAATGTGTTATTACTTTCTTTCTCTACAATAACGAAGATTTTCTGGTGTATATTTTTATACATATGATTTATAATTAAATGCACATTTTGGCTTATATTTTTACAGGATTTTCTGAAATGATTCATTAATAAGCTAATTCCTAAATAGTAAAACTGGTAAATAATACTGAAATCAGAATTTGTATAAATTATACCTATTATGGTATTTGGTATGGTTATGTTTATCAGGCAAAATTAAGTAGTTTTTTTTTCGGATGACTTTGGACATTTTCAGGATAGCTAATATGTATATCTGATATGTTTCACACAGAGTAGTGACTTTCTTTAAAGCAGTGATTCTTTTTAAGAAAATTTATAAAAGAGCATATGTGACTTCATTTTAATGAAGCAAAAACACAGTAGTAACAGCACACATTTAAAGCCTGAAGATCAAATAGCTGAGTCAAGTGATCTCTCAGTGCTATTATTAACTAAATAAATCAATCACATTATTATAAAATAACAATAAAATGACTCTATTGATATTGCAAAATAAAATAAGGATATGTTAATTTTAAAAGAATAAGTATTTTTGCACTTGGAGCATAAATCTGTATGTGTATTCCAACTTCCTAATAATTTATCACAATTTGAACTGCAATTTTAATATATGCATTTCCTCTTCATAATTACTCAGATGGCAGTTTGAACATGGATTGCTGAGATGCCATTTAATATTTTAAAATGAGACGGGTGTTCATGTTAGCTAAATTTATATTTACTATATTGGGCTCCATCCTGACTAATTTTTCAGTAGACATAGCTTATGCTTATGCTGCTTGCATTTATTTATATGACAATAGTGCTCTTTTTAAAATTAATACAAAAATAGTTCAAATTTGCTGTGTTCAGATGGCTGTAGTATTAGGTAGAAGCCAAAAATTAAAACATGGGACTTGAGAGACTCCTGGGAGAATTGGATGTCTTGATCCTGTTACTGTTCTGCAAAAAGATCATGCTGTAACTGTATCCTGCAGATGGCTTCACTGTGAGTGACTAGGAAAGGGTTTGGAAACTCCTTATGAGCATTCTTGGGATTCATCTGTAAGATGGTATTTTCCCCCTTTGCGATAAAAAGGGAGGTGTTATCTGGCAAGGCTTTAAGGGTGTTGTGGTCTCTCTGAGGAACGTGTTGGTGGAGGCTCTGTCCCTCCATGGTGGCTCTGTCCATCCTTGTGCCATGAGCTCATCATTCTCTAACCATGATCTGTACGTGTAAAGATGAATAGTCCTTGGGGATGTTACCTCGCACTTCCACCGTCTGTGCTACCCACGCAACTGTCCTTTGAGATTTACCACGTATCTTTCTTAGGTTGGCCTTACCTCAGCTTCAGTTCATCTTTGGTTATAAGATGAACAGGGAAGATGAGCTGGATTTCTGTAGGTTTCTGATATGGATATGCATTCAATAAAGAAATTAATCCAGGTGTTCTAGTGATTCCTGTCAGGTATTTGGGCCCAGTACTTGAGTATGGCAGCATTCGGGAGACATTTTTGGACCTTACCTTTTATTTGTCAGACTTTTCACAGTTTCTTTTGTTTTGATTGAATGCCTCGTATAGAAAGAGGGAGAACACAAAGGATGCAAAAGCAGAAATCCTTTTATGCTCATAATTGCGCGGATAAGAGATCTTCATAATTCCAAATAACCTGTAATATCAAAACTCCATTGTACTAAAACCCTTTTAACTCTTAGTAGAGATGGAGAGCTTCTAAGGCAGAGATCAAATGAAGAATTTTCTTATCTCATGATTAATATATTTTAATTGGTTTGGCTTTTTAAAGAGGAAGGGAAAGAAAAACTGCTCAGATATTTGCACAGCTTTAATGAAAATAAAATGGCAACAGAACCAAATGTACCATGTCAGCACATTAGTGCAACCAGATCACTTATGGAATTCTCCATAGTAGAGAAAGTAGTTTCTAGATTAAAAAAAACATATATGGTTCATAGACCACAGGCTCTAACTCCTCCCCTTGTTTTAAGGGAGAATTAGAATTTTGAGTCATTCCTGAAAAATATTTGTTTTCTTAAAGCTTTCCCTGGTGAAGTCCCCCAGTCTTTAATTAACCTCATGAAAAGGAAGTTTCTTCAAATTTGTGACTGATATTTCTTGGCACAAGCCTATTAGTTTTTAACCCATCCACTGTGGACGTGGAGAGTGAACTGTTCTCACTCTGTTTTCTCTTTTTTAGCCTAATCAGTTCCAGTTCTCCCAATCTTTCTTCACAGGTCGTGTTCTCTAGATGTCTGACCATTCTCTTTACTCTCTTAAGGGCTTTTTCAGATAGTTTATATCTTTCTTTGAAATCTGATACCCCAAATACAATAATCCAGCTAGAGCTTTACTCCTGCCAAGCAGGGTTGAAGAATTACTTCCTATGCTCTGAGGGCTTTATCCTGTACATGTCACAGAATGATGATTTTTTTTTTATTACATTAGCACAACTTTTGTCTCTCCCTCGGCTTGTGATCCATTATAACACCCAGAATCACTATTTAGGCTTCCTCATCCTCAGTAGTAGGTTGTTTCTGTGGAAGTGTTGTCCCTCTTGCTTTTCCCGAGAGCGTTTCATTTTTTTTCCCAAGTAATCCTTCAAATTCAGAATATTATTCTAAGTTCTAGTAATGTTTTCTGGTTGCACATTTGTAGTCTTGGTTAAAGTGATTTCTATTACCTAAATTCTTAAAGAAAACATTGACTTAAATAAACGTCACACGATACATCTTTTCAATTATTTAAGGACTCATTAGTAAATCTTTTTTAGTTATAACTATTCAAACAGTTTTCACTTTGTAATGCTATAACCTGGACCTCGTTTCCTAAATTTTGTGTGTTAAATGTTATGTGAAATGATGTCAAAAATCGTACTGAAGTCAAAACAAAAGGACAGTGTTTTGTTTTTCCCTATCACTTCCCATTTTTCCTTCTTACAGCAAACTAGCTTGACTTGGTGTGATTTGTTCTTGACAGACTCCTGTTGAGGGTTAATCATCTGCTCACCGTTCAGTGGTTTTCGATTCTCTGAGTAATTGTTCTATTCTTGTTTTCCCTGCATATAATTCGAACTGAGCGGTCTGTAGTGAACCGGCTCCTTTCTCATTACACCTCTGAAGTTAGGCAGATACCTGCTCCGCCTGTTCTGCTTTTTGGAAGTTCCCAATGACAGTTCCTTCATTCTCTTCTTGGCTATAAGACCTATCCTATTTGTAAACATACAATGGAAGTAAATATTCTGTGGTCTGTTTCCTAATCTTAGGCTTTGGTTTTACTTGTGATTGAATTAGGCACCTGCTCACAGATGACCTTTCTAACAGATGTGCAAGAAATGTGTCAAACACTTCAGCTTTCCTAGCATTTTGGCAGTTACATTTTTGTTTGGCTGAATTATAGGCTCTCTCTCTCCACAGGCACCACAGAGGAACCACACTTAAAATGCCAGATTCTGAAAAAAAGTGACTCAGGGTCTGTCCGTTCTTCCACTCCTCTGTAGGCTCCTTTGCTGACCTGCTGAACTGTCGTCTTTTGCATCCACAACTGTGGACAGCAGAAGGGTAGAGACAGTGCAACTTGTGGCAGCAGGAAAGTGTAGCCCTGCTGCCCTATAGAGGAGCTGCTCTGCAAACAACACGGGTGACCCTGGTTCTGGCTGCTCGCTGTGGCGCATTGGTTTTTTTCACATTCTTGAACTGCCTTCGCATCAATTTCGACCCCAAATCACAGTGTTTGCAGTTACAGGGACATTGTTGAACGTTGCATCAGATAATTTGGAAAGGAAGGGAGGAACGTGTAGTGGTGCAAGGTCACTAGGGAAGATTTTCTCTCAAAGATGGGTAATTTGAGGCAGAGACACTTAGTATTATTTCCAGAATCCCACAGCAGGTTTCGCAATGTGAAATATCATCCAGGAGTCCTGACTTAAGCATGTCACTCCAGGCACGAGACTCTGCTCCTCAACAGTATAGAAAAATCTCTTGGGCTTTGGAATGGGGGCAGGTTGAGAGAAATGGGAAAGGAAATAAGAATGTCATCTCCACTTTAGGGTGTAATACTCATTTAAGAAAGGCTAGAGCTTTTTGAATAATGAATCTCTTTCAATATTTAATGTCGGTAAAATGCTGCCTGAAGAATAGGTATTGTAAATGAAAACTGAAAAAAAAAGTTACAGGAAAATTATTATAAACCTTAGGGAAGTGCTAATTTCAAAAACAGCACACATTTCATTTGTAGTATGACTTTCAATTATTTTTTATATGTGTGTATATATATATATATCTTTTTTTAAAAATTGCCTTGAAAAATACCTGGAAGAATTCTGATATCTTTTTGTTTTTATCCCTTGCAGCTCTCAGACAGCTGTATAATGGATTACTATGAAAAATACAAGGACCGAATGAATGAGCTTGAAGCATTTAATATGGTAAAAATCATGGGATTAATACCATTACCTTGTACATATGTGCTAGTCTAGAATGAAGCCCCGTTAACTTTTATGTGGAGGTGGACTGTCTTACATTGTGGTATGCAACCTCCAAAACAAAGCTGCTCCCCCTGCTCCAAACCTTGGAGCATATCCTATTCCAAAACTATATTAGGTGTTAGTAAAATAATAAAGAGAACACATGGAAGATTCTTTTGCAAGAGGGACTATTACCCTGAAAAATGAAATGTTAGTCTCCTTTTAAATCTAGACTGGTCTCCATGCAGTTATTTCATAAAAGTTCTTTTTATTAAAATTCATTATTTCCCTCTTTAAAATTGTTCTGCTTCATATACTATCATTTTCTTGTTGGACATTGCCTCAAAGCCAACTAAATAACATAGTTTCCTAGTTTTATGACATTCTATGTATTTTTGATCTTTAGTATAATCTGTTTTAAAGATGTCCATCCCACAGGGAAAATTGGCAAGGTGACACTTGTACAACAAATCTACTAGAATATGATTGACCTTCCTGGAATTGTTTTGTGGAAATGTAGCCGTTTGGAAGTCTTTTGGCTCTCTTTTCTAAAATCCTAATAGTGTCTAATCTTTCAGTTGAAGGTAGTTCTGGCACCCTGCATAGAAGTTCTGATACTGCTGGATCGTCTTTGCTACCTCAAGGAGCAGGTAATTTTGCATTATATTTTATGACACCTAGAGGCTACATCGGTGAAATGAGACTGTTTCAGCCAATTTATTACTGTGCAGGCCAGAAGTCTCTGTTGCAGAATTATTATTCTCATCATATTTGCAAAAGTGTAAGTATTCATTTTAGTGTAAACATATGCCCAGCAGATGTTTTCATTTTCAGTGTAGCAGCAACAGGAAAGTTTGTGTTCTTTTAATTGTACAGTAATTGCTAGTCAATAGACAGTAAAAAAATAAATATGCAACAAATCTTAATTTATACAACATATTCAGAGATATAATAATTGAAAGGAGTATTGGAAGGTCTGAACAGACACTGTGATGTGCATGCTAGAGCTTCCTAAGAATATGCTTTAGAACACGTACTTCAAGAAATCTTGAATTAGGTCCAGAATGCTCATGAATTCTTTTTATTGTTTCTTAATTAAGATCTATGATGAGAGAGGGTGCACTTTCAACAACTGTATGAGTCGACTGAGGTACATTTGACTAACATACAGCCTGAATATATTATACAAGTAGAGACCTGGGATATAATAAGCAAGTGCTGCTACATTGACTCTGCAATGTCTTACATATTACAGTGTTTCTACTAATTTTGAGCTTGATGGGATTAACTCAGAAGCAACAATCATACCTTCTCTGCATCAGTAAATATTTTTGACAAGTTATAATTTGTTTAGGAGGAAATGGTAGTGTCTGATAGCTTCTGCTTAGGGCCGTGCTCAAAATAAATAAAATTTTAAAATAAATTTTAAACCCCTTCATGTGAACAACTCTGTTTTTCCACTATAAACCTTTAATTGTAACATCTCCATTTTATCATAAGTAAAATACACTTTATTTTCTGGCATAGTGCACTTGGAACAAACAAGTTGTAGTAAATGTATACTTTTTTTCTAGCTGGTATTTTTGCAGAAAGGCAGTCAGAAATATGTAAATAGTGGTGTATTTTTCCAAATGCCAACCAGCTATAAATCACGTAGAGATCTGTATGATTTCCAAGACAGAAGAACAGACTTGCTGCACTTAGCACTAATTTACCTTTTCTAAATACAGTACACTCAGAATTAGTCTTGTACTGGTTGATTCACAAAATATGCTTAGGAAGAAGAAATAGAAATGATAAAAGCCATATGCAACATGAAGACCAAATCCAGCTGGCCTTATTCGTTTGAAAAGGCAGTTAATTAGCTTCAGTAGATGTATGTGCTGCATAAAATGAGTGAGAAATGCTTAATTTCCTTCCTTCTACATTACTGGAAAGAAAAGTTTTATTGATGATGGAGATGGTAAACTGTCACTTGAGAATACCAAAATTAATGTAATAACTTCAAAATATTTAGTGTTTTGGGGGTTTGCTTGTTCACAACAAGCTTTCAGTGATTTTGTTATTCCATAATTGTTTTTCCTCCTTTGAATTGAGGATATTTTTATTTTGCAATTTCATATTTGAAAATGTGGGCATACTAACTTTTAAGTCAAATACATTTTTATGTACATCAATCATATATCATTTTACAGGACAACATTGCTTGGTCTGGACTTGTGAAGTTATTTGATCCCGTGAAATCTCCCAGATGCTATGGAGTTATTGCTCTGAAGAAACAGTCATGTTCTGAAGTTGAAACAAAACTACAGATAGGTTGAAATCTCTGGACTGATACTGCCGTTTTCTCACTTTTTTTCCTATTTTTTCTAAGTGATTCATCGAGTACACTGATGCATTTGATAGCTGTTCAGCTTATATCTGCAAAAATAAAAATTGCAATGCCTTTGTAAATCATGATAATTAAATAGTAATCTGTAGTTTTTTCTATAAATACCATTGCCTACTTATGTCAGTTATTTAATAAAAGATCTGATTTTTATTATAAAAGTTATGGCCCATATTATGTGATTAGTGTTTTAAAATAGCTTTAATATTTCTTCTTGTTATTGCTTTTTACTTCTGTTTTAGTTCCCCTTCTCTTGGTGATTTCTTCTTTTATTTGCATGATCACTTTTCCGAATTATAAGCCTTCTCACTCCTTAACAGTAACTCCTTAACTCTTTTCAGTGGTGGCCAGTGACAGAAGAAGAGGAAATGGCCACAAACATAAACATCCAAAGTTCCACAGGAACTTAAGGAAAAAATTTCTGACAGTGAGGGTGACAGAGCCCTGGCACAGGCTGCCCAGAGAGGTTGTGGAGTCTCCTTCCCTAGAGATCTTCCAAACCCTCTTGGATGCAGCCCTGTGCCACGTGCTCTGGGTGGCCCTGTGTGTGCAGGGGGGTTGGACTAGATGACCTCTGGAGGTCCCTTCCAACCTCAGGCATTCTGTGATTCTATGATTCTATGATTAACAGTGGTTGGCATCAGCCATCACAGACTTACCTTGCCTTGGTCTTTGCTGGATTCAGGTTGTGCAGACCTTGAAAAGAATATTAACCTGTACTGTAGACAGGAGGTGGTTAAGCTAAATGAAATCGTTGTACTCCCCTGTTTCCCAGATCATCAGGACCAGCTCCCATATGCAGCAACTAGAAGAGCCTAGAACTTGCCTAAAGCCCACTACTGGATATCACCAAGAAGTGGTTCTGCATTAACCTCTTTGTCTTTCAGGCGTATTCCTGGTCATGCTGAAAAAAACTGCTGTGTGTGATCCAGTCGACTGGGAAACTCTCCCGTGTTTAAGAATCAGCTGCCCCAGTGGGTTTCATGCTGTAACCCCTCGGTTGTAGCAGGAGGCTGCGATCTGGCCTGAATGTGTTGGGTGTAAATACTTGGGTGCCCAAGTGGGTTGTAACTCCCTCCTGATTTCTGCTTGACAGAAGTGAGTTCAGGAATGGGGAACTTCTTTGTGGCTGCCTTTGCTTCATCGGGTTGCCTCCTTTAAACTTGCAGATGTGGCATTGGTGTTACAAAAGAGAAGTCTCCAAGTGGCAGTGCTTTTATTAGAGTTTTCCAGTGTACCTAAAGTATAATTAACTTCCAGGGCACAGAAGAAAAGGACAACGCCTAAAGAATAAAATACAACATTAAAGAAGGAAAAGGCAGAATGGGACTTTGGTAGGCAGGAGGTCAGACTAACCTGTTAATATAATTTGTATGATGTGACTGAAGTGATGATCATGGAATTCAGACTGAGATTCATATCCTCAGTAGAAACCAGTTTTATTCCATTTTGGTTTGCAAAATGTAATAAGAGTTTGTGAACGGAGCTAGTAAAGAAAAGAGAGCAAGGTACCTTCTTAGCAAGATGCATCTTTCTCGAAGAATTATTTCTTTCTGGTAGTGTGCTTTCACTGTGCTCCATTTCATTCCGTGTTGGGCACATGGATCCAGCGTGAGCCTCTCACGTTTGTTTAGCCTCAGCAGGTTCAATATTCAGAGCTCCTGGACACCTGCAGTGCCAAGCCGTGCCTGGCTTGCTGCAACGCAGTCCAGGTTGCAGCGTACGCATAGAATATAGCTAGCCAATACTGTGCAATACTTTAATGTGTCTAAATGAATGCAAGCTAAACTCCAAGTTATTACTTATTACTATTTTCAGAGGACAGTTTAGAATAACAAGCACATCCCTAGGATTGGCCAAAGTGTGTTTCCAATGAAAAAGGCTGGCAGCTCCTGAGAACAGCAGCGGGCAGGAGGGGCCTGCGCTCTGCGCAGTGACCAATCTCTGCTCGCAAGGCTGTTTGATGCTTTGGACACCTGGATACCGTGAGGTATTCCACCTAATGGAAGAATCCGAGACAGTGATCAAGGTGGATCCAGCAATTTTTCATCATGGTTATTGCCAGAAATTATTCTATAACATGAACAGTATCCCAAATATGATAACGTCTTTTGACAAGAAAGAATCCCTATTTCCTAGCATTGTGGCAGCAAGCTGTGTGCCCTGCTGTATTCCTTAAGGAATACTAGATGTACCTGTTTTTCCTCAGGTACTTGCCTGGTACTGTGTTCATGCACGCTGACGGTTTCTATAGCAGACTTGGAGTGCTTTATTTATGCTTCTTAGGCTGCCACACTATTTTTGGATGGTCACAAAGGGGAATGTGCTGTCTTAATATCTAAGAGTATATTGCAGTCCTAAGAAAACCTGCTCGCATGGCTATAAACTTATTGTTTCTGAAATTATAGTTTCAAGTTTTTTTCATTAGTTTAACTTTTTTTATTAGAAATTATTTTCTCTGTTGGCATTATTCATTGAATTACACTTAAAATGACTGCTTGGTGCGAATGTGTTTTTACTGCATCGTGCCATATATTTAGACTCAGGATCCATAATGTCTTAAGATTGTCTAAAATCTAAACAGGATAAACATGCTAAATATATCTGCATTGCTGTATGTCTTGTTGATTGTTGGAGCACTCTTTCCTGTCATTACTTATTGGTTCAGATCTGCTTTATTCCTAAAAAAAAAAAAAAAACATAAATGTGTCATCATGTTGTCAGAGATCACACATACAGGTGGTAAGAAAGGACCAGCACCAAGAAGGTCTTTCCTTCTTAGGTGCGAAGTAGCAACTGAGCGTGGCTCTTCAAACTTCCTTTCCCTATGGTGCAGCTGAATACACAGTTTCAGGATTCAGGAGTTTTCAGGATTCCCATGCTACTTGCTAGGTGGCCACATGGCCTAGTTCCCTGGGATCCAGCTACTGTTTTCTCACTATGTTCACCTGAAATAACCAGCACAGTTTGGTGGTTTCAAACTCTTCACCTCTAAGCAGCTACTGGATAAGCCTTACTTAGCTGCTTTGCATTTGCCTGTCCATAACTGTTGTCTGCATTAATGCTGTATTTGAGAATGCCCTGAGAAGAGGAGTAAAGCCCTTTAAGGGTTTAGGACTCCACAAAGAAATTGCCATTGTTTGGCTTCTTGCAGTTGTCTGCTTTAAATCCTTGAAACTAGTGCCTGAAGATCAGGCAGATGCATAACTAACAACAGGCTCCCTGGGAGGTGCAGGGTATTAAAAAGAAGATACTAGGCACAATATTTTATTTCTCTTCAGGAGTCGTTTTAGATTCAAGAGCTCCGAGGCGTTTTTGTCACGGAAGTTTCAGTGCGCAGCGTCGTTAAACTGAGACCTCGAAGGAGAGTCTATGGAAACACCCAACAGGGAAACAAAAACCGTCAGGAAATAGACAAGAGACTCAGATTTTGAACTAGCCTAAAGGTCTAGGACCTAGCCATAAAAGTGAAAACTCCTTTTCGGATGACAATCTGATACACTGTTTGCTGCAAGAAATTGATCCATTTTCTACTTAACACTTGGTTTATGCCATAACTGCATAAAACTGTATTCTGAACTGTAGTTTCAGTCTGTGCATCCCTTCTGATTTCTTACATGTTTAGTGTTAAATCGTCTCAGCCTTTTGGCCTTAGAATGGCTGTGTATACCAAGTAAAGATTTACTGTTTCCTCTTGCATAGGACATGTTGTCTGAACAAAATACAATTGTTTAATAACTTTAAGACTAACAAAGACTGTTCAAAAGCAAAATGCCATTTCTAAATTTAATGCTGCATTAACTGTGGATTTAAAAAAAAATCATTTGGAGTCTGTGCAAACTTTTAAGTTCTTATGGCAGAGTTCTCAGTTTTATGTGAGATTTTCTCTTTGCATCTGGAGCGGGAGGAACTTTTTGCTGTTGATAAAGATGTTGTCAGGGCAGCTGGCATTGGGTTTCACATGGAATTTATCACGAAAATCAAAATGCATTAAATCTAGCGAGCCAACAACTCAGACTGCTGGGCTGAAGCTCAGATTGCCTGAGCACACAAGCTGTCAGCGCTCTCATGAATCACTGATGAAAAGAGCAGAGTCGTCTGCTTGCCGAATAACTCCGTAGTGGCTGGCACCAGAAGAGGAAATTCCCAATCAGGAGAAGCGCTGATCACCTCTTCCGATTACCTAAACCTTCAGGAACAATAATTGATACGCACGGCTATAAATCCACATTGTTTATTGCACCTCCTGTTATTGGGGTCATGAATGAAGACTGGCACTAGAAGCAGCCGCGCGGTTTCTCGACTGTAAATCCTAAATTCACTTGTTAGTCCTGAAAAGGCTGAAGTCACCAAGAGGACACACAGATGTGAGCAAGTGTGGAAGGAGCTGCGCATTACGTGGATTAATGTGCCTGTTGCAAACCTTTTAAAACTCCAAGGCACGGGTATCGGTTCAAAGAGCACAACTCTCAGAACGCTCAGTGGACAGCACATAAATCAAGGTTTATTAATTTTAAGCTCTTCAGTGATTGTTTATTGGCAGGCTGGTGATTAGTTAGCAAAGGTCGTCAGGATGGTTAGTGCAAAATTGCTGCTATGCTCCATGTGATTAAAGTTTATAAATAAAAACAAAAATGTAAACCCTCTCATTTTCAGGAATCTTTGTTTTGGTTCAAGAATATAAAGAGCAGTACAGAGTTAGGTACCGAAAATGTGTATTATTTAGTTTATTGACCAATCCTTGGTTTAGCCAAGAAATTTCTGGCCAGCAAGAGCTATAGAGAATTGCTCATTTGCTGTCTTTGAAGAAGTTATTTGGGCACATTTCTGTAGTGACATTGAACTTGTGTTTAATAAACAGGATTTAATTGAGTTCGTTTACAAAAAGAAAATATTCAAGGAGGAACTTTGAGGAGAACCGCTGTGCATGTGCTTATCCTCAGGCACAGTATTGCAGAAGTGGAAGAAAAAAATTAAAAACTGGATATAAGATGTGATTGTGAAAAAGCATTCAATTAGTACTGATTAATCACATGAATCAAGATGAATGATGTCATTTATCTAAACATCAATTATTGAAATGAGTTATCTGGAGGGAAAAAAAAGAGATTCTCTCAAATTAGAATTTAAAGAACATTAAAACTGAAATCATCACTTTTCTCAAGGTACTTGTTCCTTTGAATTATTTGTTGTACATCTATAGAGGAAAGGAGGCAATTTCAATCAGTCAGTGCCATACAAAAATTCCATAGAGAAAACATTAACAAATATTAATACAAAATATTCTGCTCTAGACACATAGTGAAGACTGAGGTCATCCTCATTTGAGTCAATGGCAAATTTATGTTGATTTCCGTGGGAGCAGGCTTGGATTCAAAGGCATTCATTAAAGATGAACAGTGGGTACAATCAAATATCTTTCACACAAAGCAGGTTAAAAATTAACATTTGTGACGGCAAAGAGAATGGGTTCACTTCCTTTTCTATGTGTTGTGAAGTTGAGCAGTGTACAAATTTTTGTGAACTCTGGTGCATCACTGAAACCTTCCTGAAACATAGCAAGCAAATGTTGAAATGGCTTTTTGTTTATTTATTTTTATTTCAGATAATAGCTTTTCAATGCATTAAAACTCTCAGTATTTCCTCGCCCCTGCTCAGCGGTCCCTTAACAAGGAGCGCAGTGATACAGTAACACAGTGTTAAATGGCATTCGTTGTTCCCAGGAATAACTCGAGTGAAAAGGCGAGTGCCAGGGGCTGTGCTTACCCCGAGCCAAAGGCAGAATTCCCGTGAACTCCGTTATAGCTCTGCTGAGGAGCAGGGAAAGTAAGACCGAGCCCTGGTTCGTCAGAAAGTAACATTTGTTACCGTGATTTAACAGAAGGTCTTGACAGCAAGACGTCACTGGAAACCTCTATTTCTCTTCCTTTATCTCCTTCTGTGCAAAAATGTTATCAGACATCATAAAACTAAGAAATGGATTTATATAAATGGCATATATCCCTGATCAACCATCTCTGTTGGTGCTTTCCTGGCAGTGCGTCCCTTATTCATGAGCTATATGTTAAAAAAAAAGGTAATTACTAACTCTTTGCACACACCCCATGAATTCAGTACAGAATGTGTAAATGTAGACTGTGAGACATAAATTTTGATTGATTTTTACAATTACATTTAAGATGTATGGCTCACAATGGATTTCCGTGGAAAATATTTTTTAACATGTGATCTTTGTTGAAAGTACTTTACAGCAAATCTTGGGTCTTGAAAGTTTTATCCCTGAAGGTAGGACCTCAGTGAAGAAAGAAAATATTTCAGGTTGCCATCAGGAATAACTTTCAAGATTTGTCCTGGTTGTTATGATTTAGCATGTAGCTTTATGACAGCGTAAATTAATTAAGTGCAAAATGTTTCGGAGTTATTCGGTTCTCTCCTAGCGTGGTACTGAATTATTGCTGTTTCATGTGTTGCTAACTTCCCTTTTCCGTGACTGAACTCTGCCTAAGTTCCAGGAAGGGCAAACCGAGGAACTTCCGCGTGTTTTCCCGTCAGCGTTAGTGTGGTGCTGCCCTGAGTTCATGTTTGAGTTCACTGAAAGACGCAGGCACATCCTCCGAGCATCAGCTCTGTGTTGCGAGAGAGAAGCACCGTGGAGAGGAGAAGGAGGAGCCTCAGCCTTCACCCACTCGCTGTTTGTGATGTCTCTGCAAGGCCCCCGGGCTGAGAGCTGTCTCTCCGTGCCCAGGGCGCAGTCCCCATGCCGAGATGCGTGAGCAGCTCCGTGGTGGCTCCTGCAGAGCTGCCCCGCAGGAGTCGGTGGCTGGACACGCTGTCACCGGCTGCTCGGCACGTCCAGCCCTGCTCCGCGGCCGATGCCCACAGCCGCCCCGCGAGGAGCCGCCACGCGCTGGGGGCTCTGCTCATCCTCCTCGGGGAGCTGCTCCAGGTGCCACCTGACCCCAGCTTCGGGGAAGGAGGGTTGTTTCTTGCACATCTCATCTACGGGCAAGTTTTGGCATGCATTTCTGGAGGCCTTGAAAGCCGAACACCCTCTGCGCTCACCTGCTAGTGTGTTTTTACTGTGTTTTCTCCATATGCACTCAGGTGCAGCTGGCTAGAGAAGAGTTTTAACGCTAGACAGAAACACGAATGCGCCCAAATAGGAGAGCTGGTGATCTTTAGTCTCGCTGTCTCACTCAAATAACTTCAGTTTGGACGTTTTCCAGGTCGGAGTGTCAAATCTCTTTTCCATGACTACAACTAAAATGAAGCGATCCCTCGGAGAACAACTCCGTTCTCTTTAAAACAAGGGAGCGAGGGTCGTGCTGAATGTGCGCGCTTGGGGCTTCCCTAGGTATCCAGGAGAAAATACGGTCCTGAAGCGCCTGGCCCCCGGTTTTCACTTAGGAGATTATCTCATCCCGTTAATTCTCCTTGTTGCTCTCTCCATGCTGCTCTCTCCTCCTGCTGGTGCTGGGGACGTCAGGGGCTCCGCGGTGTCAGCGCCGGCAGCTGCAGCCCAGCAGTCATAGAGCACTGGCATTTTCCTAAGGAACGTGAGCTGGAAAGGCAAGACACTCGGTTTAATCATCTATTATCAAGACTGGGGCATGTGCACAGACTTATTCTGATAACTCTGTAAAAAAAAAAAAAATCGTGTCCTGGCTGCAAGAGATCTTCCATTTTGCAAAACAAATTTCAGGAAGGAGGAGGATCAGAGAGTGCAGCTCGCCTTAGGCTTTGTGGGTTTATTACATAATGTTTGAATAAAAGTAATATGGCTGTTTAAGGGTATGAGTTTATTGTTTTAATTCAAACAATAAAACTTCAGCTCCTACCGAGAAGCTCAGTCACACAAATGGTTCATACTCATGGAAAGTTGCTTCTTTTTTTTTTAATAATACTAGTGTTAAATTAAAACATTGTCTGAAATCTGGTAAGCTTTCGCTGCAAAGAATGGATTTTTTTTCTGCATTTCTCTCATTCCCCCCCAAAAAATCATTGCACAGCTTGCTTTGCCTTGGAGGAGAGGTGACACTGTGCTTTGGAAAAGGTTTAAATACCCAGGGCTGCTCCTCCAGCTTGTTCAGACTGTTTCGGTTTGACCAGACTGCCTCCCTTGGACACGGAATTCACCGGCTTGCCATTGAACGTTATAATGTGTGTTATCCTTCCTTATCCTTAAGTTTTCTGTGTTCAGAAAGGTACTCACCTTTGTGCATTTGTGATAAATCATAAATATTTATGGTGGAAAAAAAAAACCCTTCAATTTATACTATCTGCATTATCACTGCACTTGCATTCTGGCCTAGTCCTCTTGGAAGGTAAATGTGCTTAAAACTGCTCTTCAGTAACTGACCTTCCCTCTCACAGCATCTCTTCAGCGAATGTACCCGACTGCATTAGAAATGTCATTTTTAATGTTTACCTCTCGCGGCCTTTCTACCTGCTCTTTATTTTCTTCCTCTTTTTCAGCAGTTGTGTTGTCACGGAGCGTCGGAGAGAAAACAGCGTTTTCCATCTGGAGTAAAAGTTTGCCGCGTGCATTTCCAAGTCGTCTAAATAAGCTTTGCTCTCAAAAGTCAATCTGATATTTGCTCAGGAGACACCGAGGGTCGGGGCACCTGGCGCAGACAGACCAACAACGCAGCAGAGCCGTAACGCGAGCGTCCCCTCAAACTGTTTGTTTGTTTGTTTGTTTTTTGCATTTTTGCATTCGCAAACAGTTCCATTCAGTTCCTGAAAACTCTCTGTTTGGTTATAGGGAGGCTTCAGACGGCAGCCCGCGTACCTCTGCAATCTGCTGCCAGGAAGATGCCCTACAAATGCGCGCAGGTAATGAATTACTTCCCACAGCACAGTAAGCATGCTCCAGTAAACACTATCAGCAGCTTGCTATAAAACATCCCCATTTTCCAAGACCCAATGTCATCTTTCACTGTAGAAGGAGTATTTTTCATTCAGTCTGCATGTGCTACGGAGAGGAACACAAAAACATTGTGACAGGTTAATCAGTTAATTTAACTCTTTATTTGGTTTATGTCAACTCTGCTCCTAGGTGGAGAGTACATGCACTACTTAAGTCTAATTTAAACCTTATTGGAAGGGCTAGAAAATCAGCTTGCAGGACGCCTAACCTGATTCTGGCTCGTGCCTCACTGCTGAGTTTCCCCCTGTTGTGAACTCTGCTAGCACATCATATTTATCTCTCGTATTTGTTGCCTTGGAATATACATTAATTTCTTTGGGGAATAACCGCTGGCTTGCAGATGGTTCACAAATGGCATGGAGTGAGTATTTACATTTTCCAATGCTTTTTTTTTTTTTTTTTCTTTCTAACTGGATCATTTCTGCAGTGAAGCAAGAGCTGTTTCTGCAGACGTTGGCTCATCTGCTTAGCTTCACTGCTCCGGTCCTGGTTAGGTCACGAGGCACTTCATCGTAGTAAAAATAAGTGGGAATATCTGAGAGGTTCGTGAGCTAGAGCAGCAAGAATGGTAAATTGAGAAGGGAGGGCTGACGACGGAGTATAAATTATGGACTATATTTTTGGCGACTATTAGAGCATCTGATCAAAATTAGCCTGTCGTAACTTACTTAATGAAGATCATTTACTAAAATATTTATGGAACACGAGCACAAAAGAGGCACAAACAAAGCCAAAAATATATGTTTTAAAAATCAATAGTTAAAGTAAACATTTCTGAAGACTATTTACCCCAGAATTCCCTTCCAGGCAAATTTGGTATGCGTAATATACACACTTAACATCTATATTAATATCACGATCAAAAGAGTGTGCTCTGAACCAGTAACAGAGAGAAGAGGAAAGAAATTCAGACCGCTGATGCCAGAGAGAGTATTGCACGATTCGTAGCCTGAACATGCAAAGCAAACTCATGAAAAATAGCCAAATCCATAGTGAGTGGGACATACCACAGCATGTTTTGGAAATGCAACAGCAATGGAAACTTCTGATACTTTGCTTAGCTCGAGAAGGAGAAAAAAAAAAGGAGCAGGGGAAAAAACAAAGACCAGTCTAATTAATTAATGAGGAAAAGATGTGGGCCGTTTGGAACACAGCAAATATAAACCAAAATAATTGAAGTGAATGGAAAGGAGGATTGCTTCCAGTTAGTGTGTCTATTTTTACACACTGGATGCTCAGCACACACCAAGTTTTATAAATAATTATCTCTAACGGGAAAACTCGAAGCCAGCCCAGTGGGTGTTAAAGATATGAGGCAACATGTCTGAGTCAAGTCTGTTTGAATATAACCATTTGATTTACAAAAATTACCGTGCTTGTACTGTCACATTGTATAAATATATACCTTGCGGCGTGATGCTTTGATCAGCACAGAATGATGAATTTCCCTCATTGATTCTTCTATGTCAAGATGTGTTTGCACAGTTTTTTTTATAAATGCAACAGATTTGATTAAAGTTTCAATTTAGACAAAGTCATCATAATGTTTCCATTAAGTTTTTCCATGTTTCTCCGTTCCAACTTAAATGCATCTTTTTCAATTATGGAAAAGAGAAACACCTTATCTTTCAGTAAACATTTTCACAGTTCTCTGCTGAATATGGGATGAGGTGATATTGATGAGCAACGAGCATCTTCTCCATTCCCACCCATCGTTACAATTGATATCATGAACTTAAAAGCCTTTGCATAATAACACAACCCCAGGAGCCGTTTTCTTCCCATTTCCCATCTTTTATGAAAACATGTTTTAATACTAGAATGATGAGGGCAAAAGCTGGATTGAAAATCCCCTTTTTGTTGTTTTGTTTTGTAGCTCTTGTGGCAAATTCAGGGCTCAAATCTGAGCCCACGCTGTTGTACTTGGTATGGGAGAGGGTTTTCCTGCTGCCTCCTGCACTCACAATGCGAAACACCTCAGAAAGGCTGTTCCCAGACAAGGCTAAGCAGAGACTTTCTGAATATTGGCTATTCAGAAGTCACTATCTTTAGAGGCAAGACTAAAAAATGCTATTTGTTGTTATTTTAATGTTACTTTAAGATACCTCCCTTTCTTTGAGCCACATGGTTCGCCTAAGTCACAGTTTCATGCTCTTCTAACCACAGGGGCAAGAAGAGTAATATTTGGTAAAAAGTAGAAGCGATTCTCTTGCGATCATTTAATTACAAGTACTGGCATTTGGGGGAAAACTGCCAAATATGAGTTCATAGTACTTAGTGCGTAGCACTTCATGCAGAAATTACTGGCAGAGGAAGAAAGGGATGGAGCCCACAAGGGCTACAGCTCCATCTGCTCCTACGCTGAACTTCCATGCACTGAGAGTCACCTGGATTTTCCTGGTATATGAAGCACATATTAAGCAAATACTGTAAAAGTATGTTAGAATGAAGACAAGAATATGTTTCTGGTAATGCCTGAACCACTTTAGCATATATGGATAATCCATATGTTGTTTTCAAAGCTTTGACCAGGGATAAAGTTCTTCATAATTTCTTGGAAAACAGAGATAAGAGGTGGCTGAATTATGAAAATGTGCATTACACGCAGTGCCCATGATCCTATAGGTCCATGCCCCCTTTCTAATGTTTTGTTGGAGTTTTCTTTGAATATTTTAAGATTTTGTTTGTAGGTGTGAAAATAATCATTAGCCAAATAATTGTCATTTACAATGGAATACAAAACTGATTTGTGTTCCTACCAGTCCAGATTTCCCCTACAGCCTATGCAAAAGGAATGGGGGAATTGCTGAGCATCTATAAGTGAAACTTACTTCCCTTATGGAGAGGAAAATATGAAGAATTTACTGAATCTTAATTCCTCTTATCAGGCACCTAATAAGGACACAGGTATATTTTCTGTCACAAGCAAATATCAGCAATCTGTCCTAGTTAAATCGGATTTTTTAATAAAAAACTATTTTTATTGTAATAACAGGCAGAAAATATATGAAATCAACTCATTGGCACAATATCTTTTTCATTATTAAATAAAACAAAAGCTAAATGTCGGAGTATGAAGCCTTCAAGGTAACAACTTTTAAAGTCATCACCGCACATTAACTGAAGAAGTTACACTTATCCTCAAATAAAATTAAAATTCTTGCATCCTCCAGCAAAACAAGCTTAGATTCTGTCTGCTCTGTTTTCTTTCTTTCAGACTTCACACTTGTGCCTCTTTATGCATAACGATGCGTGCTATTATTATGTATTTTTAAAGTCCTACCTGGACTTTAAAGCTCTTACAGGGCAAGAACAGGATGAATGCAGAGCATTGAACTGCAGGTTGCTCTTCACCCCCTGGAAGTTATTCAGGTTTGCTCACGGCTTCCCTGGAGCCCCCCGTTACCCCATGGTTCCCTCGGGTTCACAGTCTTGCCAGCAGTTTACCCAAAACAGTAACGTTTGACAGAGGTTTATTGTCCAGCCTTGGTGGGGGGTGTTTTCCCCTTAAGAAAACCTTGGCTGCGCTAGACCACAGTAATTGCAAACTCTGCAGATCTTTCCTCCCCAGCAGGATGACCACGCGACCTTGCCAGGTTTCTGGCGCTTTTCCAGTCTTCTAAGCTAATAGATCTCAGAAATCCATTTAGCTCCCTGCAGAATATAAATTTCTGCATTTCACACAGATTTTCTTCACAACTGAAGGTTTCCTATTCAAAATCCACAACTTATCTATCCCAAACCCTGACGGAAGAATATGGCAGGTTCAAAGAAATTCTGCAGAAATTTCCACTGAAGGAAGATGTTCCAAGATTATCTGACAGATAGAAAGGATTATTTTTTATCATGATATGTTTAAAACCAGAAGGGAGATGGACATTAACATGGGACTAGTGCTCACTGCATCCTATTCCAACCCACCCCTTTCACCATCGAGTTGTCTCTGCTGCCTATTTGCCAGGTTCCTTCTACCTATGAAATTTCCACCTCCTCATGCTCATTCCCTCTGAATTCACCACCTGCTGGGACAGAACCGATGACCTGAGTAAATTACTCTGTCTGACTGGGGTGACTGCAGCACTGCAGCTGCTCACATGTCTCTGCAGTAGGTTGTTTTATGCAGAAATAGGGATGCAGAGGCAACTTGAGGCAGGGAGGCCTGGTCTCCAATCTAAGTAGCAGGTGACCTTCACCCGCGAGGAATACCCACGAGATGGTCTCTCAAGAGCTCTGCCAGAACCATGTTTTTACATTTCTTTCCCAGTGTATCATCTTTCAAAGTCTTCATTTTCCCTGTTGCAGTGGAAACAGCAATCAGCACTGCGTCCGTTTTCAGATCTTCTCCATCCCTCTGTCAAACTCTTCTGAAGACTCTCACGGATTATAAAATGAATACTGGAATTCGTAGTGACAGAAGGAATGTCTTCAAAGGTGTTTCGTTCCACCTTCTGACCCTAAGTATGCTCATTTAAATATGTTTCCAAGCATATTTTCTTAATGAGAGATTAAAGACAAATAACAAGCTGTGGTCTGCAAAAAAGGCAAAGTAGAAATAGACACTCTCCTCCTTTGTGTCAGCTTGGTCACCTTGAAGACCACTATGTTCATCTTCTAAACAGTAAATAGTCAATAGTTTCATAGACTAAATCTACCATATGAATTGAAAACATATATTGCAAGAAAAACTAAATCGTTAATAGTTAAAAATATTTTAATTATTCGGGTTGGAGTGTTAATTTAAATAATTAATGACATTCATTTAATACATAATTAAATTGAAATTTAGACCCAAAGCTTACTGCCATGATGTTATTCAAGAATCTGGCAATGAATGACATATTAGACAGCAAGAAGCATTTCTAAAATAAATAAATAAAATAAAACCAAAAATTAATAAAAAATATAGCAAGAGCTCCTGATTTCTTCTATATGTAAGAAAAAGGGAACACCTGGAACACACAAATCATGATTGAAATCTGATTTAAAACACAGTAATTAATAGGGACCCATTTCTACTCATTAAAAATGATGCTTTTATGTTGATAAAGCATGCAAAACTATCATCCAGTGTGGGCTGAGCTGTATGCACAAGTGAATATAATTTTGATGCAAGAAATGAAAGAGCAGACAAATTATTAAAATAAAAAGGAAAGTATGTGGAGATACAAATCAGGATGCAAGCATTGCAATAACCAATGCAATGCCTGGCCTTCAGAAGAAAATGCAAATACTGCAAGTAATTACATAATTTACTAAGCATTTAATGGTTTGAAGAAAGTTTGAAGAAGGGCTGAATAAACAGGAATTTTGGCACTTTTTATAAGTGACCTTTTTGAGAAGACACATTCTTGAGGGAAGGAAAACATTGAGGAAGAGCTTACGGAGACTTTCCTGGGTATGTGGGTTTCCTAAAGTAGTAGATGCCAGAACAGACACAACTACCTAATGTTCACACCTCTGACAAAGTTCTGCTCATAATTAGTGGTTTGGGGTTACATGGAAGACATCTCAATCTAGGAAATAAAAATCTGAGCATGACCAGAAACTGTAGTTTGAGAGAGCTTCAAAGCTACTGATCTAAAACAAAAATTTCTGAATTTAAACTGAACTTAAAAAGAAGCGATAGATGGACGTGGTTAAGTGTCCAGGTAGACCCTTGCAGGACTGGGATCACCCTTAGCCACCTGCAGGTTCTGGTGGAGAGTGGGTTCAGCAGAGGAATCTGCGTCTTGTTTGGCCTCTCCAAGCATCAACCTGAGGGTGCAGCTGTGAGAAATCACCCTGTGGTGGAAATCTGCCCTTGCAGTATTAGGGCTGAAAAGTATAGCTGTTTGAGGTGATAATGGAAGAGGCACATCTGAACAACATGTTGGGAAACCTGTAAGAGCCACCAGGATTGAGGTATTGTAGCGCTAAATGCAAGAATATTTGGACTGCCCAAAGATGAGTCAGAAAAGATCATTCATTCATATGCATGAGCAGAAAAATCTACAAGAGCCAGAGCTGTCCAAATGTCAAATTATGCCTATCTATTTGTCATTCTAGGTAAAAGCAAGAGCGCAAGCCTGGAGAAAAGGAGCTTTGCAAACCCTGCAGCCACAAGACTGACCTCTCTTCTGCGCCCTTTCCTATCTGGAGTGGCCCATGGCTGATGGTATCCCGTGTCTCAGGCTCTGAAGGCACTAACCACCCCCCCTGTCCCTGGCCACCCCTCGGGATTCCCGACGCCAGCCCTGGACCCAGCCTGGACCCTCAGTCCCTGCCCATGGACACAGCAGCGGTGCTGGCTCCAGCCCCACCAGAGCCCTGGCCCCCTGGCAGCCCCTGCAGGACCCTGACACCTTCACCTATATCTAAATCACTCCTTGACCTATATCTAAATGACACCTTGAGCTATATCTAAGTCAGGGACAGTCATCATGGCCCAAAACTTCCCTCCTTAGGCGCTAAGCTCCAACCCCACGTTCCCTTGCAATTCTCTGCTAACGCAGACGGAGTCTGAGTCTAGTTGCCCTGCTGGTAGTTTAAGTAATAGATTGGTTAATTATTTGAAATTTTAACATGATTTATGGCTGCTGAAAAGCGTGAGGAATCCTAACTTTAAGAAATCGTGTCAAATATAAAGCCATAATCTGAGTACTGGGGGCCTTAGGTTAGGACTTGCTGCACAGTCAGAGACGGGAGGAGGAGCTTGTTTACTATTAGATTAATAAAGTTTTTAATAACTGATCATGAAGAAATTGACCTAAATTGGACCTAAATTTCACTAGAAATGGTGCCTTTTTGTGGGTGGTTGTGGCTCTGCATTGCTGAAAGGAAGAGCAGAGCCCTGCATTTGCACCAGTTGTTCTTGGGGTTTTAGCAGTATTTGAGAGCTGTGCTTGCCCTTCCAGAGTCTGTTTTCAAAATATGACCCACATCATAGGTACTGAGTCACTTCTGTGGCTCATTACAACCAAACAGCAGGTTTTCCCTCTCATTGTCAAAGGACAAAGGCTTAAGGAAGATGATTTCCCTTTCTCTCAATTATTTTGTGCTTGCCAAAAAGTTACGTCCATCTTTATTAAAGAAATAAAATGTAGTTTAAGTAAGTAAAGCCGCTCTATTTTAAGCTGCTTTTGCAAAGGAATTGCTTTCTGCACCTCCGGTACCTGATTTGTGAGCCCAGAAAACACGCTTCATTAGTCCTTTTCACAGCTAAGTGTCTGCTGCTCCAAATGTAATGCAAATCACTTTTTAATGGTCGCATTGACCAGATAGGAAATGCTTTTGTTGGAGCTATGACTTGTAGTTAATTAAGCCAATTAGCATTTGATATAGGCAGTTCTGGAAAGATGGAGCCCAAGAATAGCTCTCAAGAGATGGTGAAAGACGGTTATGTGGACTGAATTGTTACAGAAGGGAAGGAGGAAAAAAGAGGAAGTTTAAGATTAATTCCTAAATGTATTCGCTATTGTTTCTAATTTATAGCAGTCTCCAATGAATTCCAGTGAAAAAAAAATAGGGGGAGGGGAGTACATGAGAATATATATAGTAAGTTTCTGTGTAAGGGGATAAGCCTGGACTTTTTTCTCAGCAAAGAAGGTTGGTAATACAATTTCTATGGAGATATTGTGAAATTACCTGATTTATTAATTACAGTTTTGATTTCCTTTCACAAGAAGACTTTTGAGTGCTTGACTAGCAGTAGCAGCAATTCAGTCGTCATAGGCTGGGTCTCACATCCTCTCTGTTTTGTATGGAGTGAGGACTGTCCTCTCAGCACAGGGAAAAACAAAGGGTTTCTTGAGGCTATAAAATGAAAATTGACCTCATTCTCTCTCATACTGTTTCTCAGAGAGAAAGATAGCACCGAGGCATTTTAATTTAACCATGTGCTGCCCTAGAAATGCTCAAAGTATGTGACGGCTCAGGAAGAAGTCATTTTGGCACTCCAGAAGTTCTACTACAATTTGCTTCATTTGTGATTTGAAGCACGTGGTGACCGAGATGGGTCTGCTAAGATCCTCACCTTCGTTTCAGCCTACATGATACTTGACTTCCACTGGTCAGGAATTTCTCAATGCTCTTGGGAAATTTGCCATTGCTCAATGTAAAACAGCAAATATTTTACTGTCCCAACAAACACACTTGAATGTTGTCATTTTTTTGCCGTTTGCTTGTTCTGGAGTGAAATGCTATTCTCTCTCTCACACACACACAAACTCTCTCAAGCAAAATAGCTTTTGAGTAGGATGCTAAACTATATAATCACTAAATTAGTGAGAGGAAAATTGTCAAATCAGCCACAAGAATTTTGACAAAGGAAATGGGATTTTATGTCTCTGTTCTTTCTCTTCTGCTCACACTGGAAATTTTCTGACTTCTATTGCAAAACTCCTGTTAGAAAATTGCTGCTCAGCCAGTACTCCCCTCCCTCCTCAGGCTTTGTTGTTTTCAATCTTCCTCTTTTGTGTTCTTATTCCCTCAACACTCCCTCCCAACTTGCATTTTTATGTTACGATTTAGCATAATAATCATAAGTTTGCAATTGGCTCCATGAGACAGGAGTCTGTAAGACTCAGTCTCTCCGATCGCCTTAGGATTCTAAACAAATACTAAGGCCTGTTTGTGCAGACAGACACCATTTGTAGGAGGAAACCTTGGATTATTCTGATTCCTCAGTCCCTAGTCTCACAAAGAAATAGAAATCACTGTGGTTCATTTGAGTATGGAAAGATGCATTGCAAGGAGATTGCGTGACTCGTGACACAGTATAACTCCATAGTCACTTCCTCATTTCTTTAAATAAGGATGCCAGAATTGGCTGGAATAACCATGACCTCTTGCTCCACAGTCCTTCAGCAATAGCTAAAAAAAGTTGCTGTTCCTTACCTTTGCTTTGGGTTTAGGAAAGGGATGTTTCTATCTCTCTGACACCATATACAGATTTTTGCATAGAAATATGTCCTCCACCCAGAAGGTATCAGGAAGAGGCAATGCAGTCTTGAGTCTTCTTGAAAAGATTCATGAGTCATAAACTTCTGAAATTCCTGTATCTGTTTATTTTACCACAGTCATGTGTCATAATAATAGCCATAAAATAACAAGAGCATCATAAAAATTGACAAATGCCTACAGGAGAATGTTTTAAACCTGAATGTTTCACAGCTTTTATTAGAAAACCTTAATCACTTCACTGAGGAATGTTTCAAAATAGAACACTGAAATTACCTAAAATTTTATGAAGTCATCAGGATATTCTGTGGCCAGTAGTATAAGGATGATGTCCCACATTTAAAGTTAAGGTTGGATCCTAAGAAACAACAACTGCGACAAGACAACTATAAATGTGTGCCATGAAACCTGAACTAGATAGACTAAGCCCCTTTAATAGCAGATTAAAAAAAAGATATTTGCAGAGAGAATTCTTCTAACCAACCCTTCATATCTATTTTAGAGCTCTAGAAATGTCTGTTTCTCTCCATCAGTTCTCAAAGGAGATGACTAGCTCCAATATAGGCATTTCTTCTTTAGATTTCTGTGTTTAGAGAGATGAATTCCCCCATAACCAATTCAAAATGAAATCACGTGTTAAAGGAAAGCAAACACAAACTAAAATTCATTTTCTTTCCTTACAGAATAATCCTTTACCTACCATACAGCTCGACAAAGAACTAAATACCTTTGACTTCTATTGACTTGAATGAAAATTGAGGTCACTCACTACCTTGTGGAATCAGAACCAAAATTTTGTAATTCACAGTTGGTTTCTCGAGCTTTGCCTATACATACGGTTAAATTGGATTTAACTTTAACACAAGTTAAATTCAGTTCCTGACAAGGTTCCATCCATCAGGGTGATTTATTGATGCTGTAATGTACTTACATTACCAAGTCATCTACTAGATAAAGTCTTCTTGTTTTTAGAAAGTCTCCAAATAATGAGCTCAAAATCTGTTCTTCTCTAAAAGCATATAGCTGAGTTGTTTGGAAATTCTTATAATACAATGATGGTTGCAAATCAGGATGATAAGAAATATTGGCCTTATATTTGCTTTATTGCCTATTGACAGTGCTACTGCAAAAAACAAAAGTGCTTTAAAATGCTAAAGAATTACAGGAAAATTACGTTAAATTGAAAAATAATCCTTTTATGTTACTATCAGCTTCAATTAGAATCAGAATTCAGTGATAAGGATGATATTTTCTTCTCAGGAAGAAAATATTTCAAGTTGTTGAGTGGGAAATTAAAACCAGGACAAAATAAACATTACCTACAAAATAGCTTACACCATTACTATATCAATGCTAGTGCACAGCCACACTTGAAATCTTGCCACAGGCCGTACCAGCTATTGCCATAACGTGGCGGCTGCCCATCTGCATGGGTCATACGGTGGGATTCGTGTCTGGTGGGAGTGCATGTGGGACATCCCTGCGAACCCTATGATGTGGCTCTGCGTTGGTGTGAGATGCTGGGCGAGGAGGGGCTCCTGCAGGTGACACCGATCCTCAGCCCGAGGGAGGAAAGCCAAGGGTGACGATGCTGGGTGACGATGCGCGTTAACCGCCGGGAGCAGAGAGCTCTGACAACCCAGCACGCCCAACACCTGCTGTGGGGAAGGGTTTGGAACCAAACTGGATGGCTCCTCTGCACAGCAGACCTCACCTAAACAAATGCATACCATTAAATTGCTGGCTCTTTTTCCATATTGACTGGCTTTAGAGACTAAATGTTGAACTAAACAAATGTTTTATTCCACTGTGGCTTACACCATTATGATATCTTCATTTCCAGATGTCTGTGTTTTCTAAAGCTTCCTATTTGCCATTAATCTTTCTTTTACAGGCTTTCCAGAAGAGGAGGCTTGAGGCAATCTGCAATGTGGACATAGTAAGATAACTGGAGCCATTTGACTGTGCATATCGTGTAGCTGTATCTAGCAAAGGATCTGCATTTTGTGTGTAGCAACAGTTAAGAGCCGGAGAAGGCAGTCCCACTCCTGCCTGCATATCTTATTTATACAGAGACTGAGATGGACCAGTTTCATGCTGACTTAGAAGTCTCTGAATGCGACAATTTTTATGATTAAGATTCAAGAATATGATGGAAGAACTATTTTTATGGCATGTTTCAGCACATTGGCAAGAGCCCTCATCCCAGAAGAGGAATGCTTCAGATAGATACCCATTAAAGATGAATGCTCAAGAAAGACTTATTCCAAATAAGTTGGATAGACTGTTGAATTGCTCACTGCAGGGCCACAGAAATATAAGGCACGGTTTGGTTCAAAAATTCAAACAGAACAACAACAGGAAGACTGTTTTTAATCTCGTGGACATACATTTTGCAGTAAAATCTCAAATTGGCCATGAAAGCCTCTCTACATCACAGACAATATTTCATCCTATGCAGGCGAGTGATAAGTGTTTCAGCATCATGAGCCATCGTATTTTATAATTCCATGCGTTTCAGTTTCCATGAATCCTAAATTTGTGAGTTCACTTCAGAGTCGGGAAAGATACAGGAATGATCTGTAATTACCGACCCTTCACATTAGTGATCGAACTGCCAAAAGTCAATAACCAAATTAAAGCTTCTTTTGAACTCCTGCATGACCTACACATAAAGAACTCAATATATAGGTAGGAACATGAGACACACAGCATGCTCATGACCAGTTTAACTTCCATCTGTCTGAGAAATACATTTATGAAATTCGATTGCCGCATGAATATGCAATTCCATGCTTTCTATTATAGCCCAGGAAAAAAAAATGGAAAGAGATCAGTTGGAGGAAAGGATTTATCAAAATTGTTTCTGCTTTTCCATACGGAGCAGAGAGACATAACTGCAAAATGACCAGAAGGTAAGAAAGTGTATTGTGTGTTTAAGCCACGGAGGAGATGCCATGTGGACAGGCAGAACACTCAACAGAGGATGCACTGCTCAGAGCTTGTGTGTGCCCATATATATCTTTCGAAAAGATTACTATCTAGCTGGTGAAACTTTCTGATAGCTTAGCTGGCAGCTAGATGCCCAGAAAGACACCATTTTCAGGTCACGAGTGATTGTTATTTTAGACTGTATTAGAGGTGTTCATTACAGAAAGCGCACCATGAAGCATTACACCACCCTTCCTAGCTCTTGTTAGCTCACTGTTTCAAGTTAGCTTCCTATCACAGAGCTCATCTAAATGAGGTGCCCTATTTTAAATGAAAGTACAAATGTAAATGAACTACAGGGACCTGGCACAAAAGGCTAGGAGTTAATTTAAACTGTTGAATAAAGTTTAGAGTTTTGAGTTAATTTAAGATAAACTAAAACAAGATAGTGGGAAGCTGCAATAATAGACTTCACATGGATTGCAAGCGGTTGCTCATACCGGTTTCGCTAATGAATGTAAAATGTGACTGAATAAATCAGCATGTCTTTCTCATGTGATGAGCCCCACAGCTTCATCTAACACACCTGAGCTAGCAGGGTAAAGAATATGGCGTATAAAAGAGGAATTTTAACCCAGATGATGGGCTTTTATAAATATTGATAAAACTGGCCTGTTTAGGTATAAGCAAGCTAGATGCAGTCTATGGTGGGTTTTTTTTCCCCCTTCTTTTATAGCATAGTGAAGGCTGCTAAAGGGATTCATACTTCCATTTCTGTTTTCTGGCAAGGTAGGAGTGTTTGGCCGTGGGCTGAGAGGCACTCTGCTTCCATTTCTCTTCCTGCAGAGTCATATGATATACATTACATTTTTTTTTAAGACTAGACTTTGGACAGTGAAATCATCTCTGGAGAAGATCACAAGGGAAAGTTTCTCTTTTTGTATACATGTGTATATCTCAAACAAAAGGAGTGTAAATGTCTTGCTAACACTCTACCACTGGTATACAGATGTTACAAATCATGTTTATGTTCATGAATATTCATTGCCTAAACAGTAGCAGGAATGAGTAAGTCTGAACAAGAAGCTTAGTAGGGGCCGTCTCACTACATATTTCTTACTTTAAAACTGATTTTATTTAATAAGAGACTTAATTTTCCCTTTAAGAAAATCTGTTAGCATTAACTGTGAGCACTTGCATTGCAGCTGTAAGTTCTCATAACTTTTTTCTTTTCTGACTTAAACACAGACTATTTATCAAAAGTAGCTGCAATGTCTTAGAGCAATTCCTTTCAACTGACTTGAACAATGCTTCATGGAAAGCCTTAAGGAACTTTGACTCCTATTCTGGAAGAGAGATTAATAGCGATCATACATAATTATGCTGAGTATTCTGGTTAAAATATCTATTCTCTAGCTGTGGTACCATGTGTCTGCAGGAGGTTTGACTGCAATGAGTTTCCCTGAGTAGTTTTCCGCTCTTGCTCAGGGGATATTTTGAGGTGAGCAATTTCTCCCCAGTTACATTACTGCACCAGTGTGACATGCCGCCTTTACCTCTCAAAACGTAGCGTGGCCTGCACATACCCAAACTATGGGCTGAAAGGTATGCTACAGAACCACTCCGTCTTCCAGGGTAATATTTCTTTCTCTCTCCCCTAATGAGAACTTTTTTGGGAAAAAAAAACTTGAGATTTTTGCCCTCATCTGCTGTCAACCCCGGGTTACTCTGTGATAGAGCGGGTTCGGAGATGGAGCAGGGCTGCTGGGCAAGTCGTTCTCATGAGCTCTTGGAGCTGCCCAAGGGCTGCAGCTTGGTCCCAGGTGCAGCTTTTTAGCTTTTCACAAGTGCTGCACAGTTGGGTTCATCGTTTTTTACAAGGATGCTGGGATCTCCTTGGGTGATCCTTAAGGATTACTGTCTGTTGGATTGATGGGGGTCAGGGTTAAGCAAAATCATGCAACATGGATGCAGGACTAACCCGCAAGCAACATCTAGCACCACTCATGCACCTCAGACTCTTAGCTGGGCTGGGAACTATAGAATTCAGAAATATCCCCTTCTTTCCCTGGCTCTCATGCTGTGATGTTTTGTCAGTTAAAAGGGGGAAAGTCTGTGGTAGAAGTGGAGATCTGGCAATGTTGGAATTGGCAACTTAAAGGCAACAGAAATTCCCCACAATATATTTTTATTTTACAATTTTTTTTTTTGATTTGAGCCAAGTTGTATCCATTTTTTTTTCTGTTTCTTGCATTCTACCAATGCAAAAAGACATAGTCCAGGTTTCTCGTGTCATAAAACATGCCTGGAAGAGATGCATCACATAAAAAGATGTTTTAAATCTTGACTCTCTCAAGGGACCCTAGGCAAATGTCAAGCCCCAGCTACTGAATCTGGCTCAACAGTGCATGGTGCCATACCTGCTGGGAAAGGATATAAATAACTGCTGATGGGAATAGTCTGGGAAAAGGCTTTAGATGTGGAAAGAGTGTGGACGTGGCAGTACTGTTTATATTGACTAGAATAATCCCATCTTCTGATACAGCTGTCATTTAGGTAAAAAAACAAAGACTGTAATTGCAACAGAACATATGTGAATCCAGGTCATACGTCTGCTTAGCTTCACTTTACTTTGTATTAGACTTTGTTTTGGCTCTTGGCATCCTAAATTTGTACTGATGCAGTTTGCTTTTATGCCAATATTATGGAGCAAGAGTGAGGCTCATATGGAGGATTTGTAGGTTCCTATTAAGTGCTGTAACATTTTTCACAAAGCAAATGCTTTCTAAAATGCTACTATGGCATTTTGCATAGTAAACCGTGACATTTACAATTTATAAATTAACAGTAAATGTAATATTTTTGTTCATAAAACTAAGTGGCAGATAGCATAGTTCAATTAACATGCATGATGTTGCATCCTTGTAAACAGTTGATGCAGCCAGACATCTGGAGTTACAATAAATAGTATTTCAGCTGAAATTATATAGGGCCATTATAAATCTGTGAAAAAGGCACACACCCTTTGGTATGGGATGTGCTTTCTAGACTCAAGTGGTTTATTGTGCAGCTGGTTAAATGAGACTGTCCCAGCATAGTACAAGCTATGTTTCAGAAATAGCTTTTTTTTTTTTTTTTTTTTTTTCCCCCACATCTCCACAATGAAGCATGTAGCAGTTGCAGTGTTTGGCGTTGCCGAGTGACTGAATGGCTTTTATGACTATAGCACTCCTCGAGCAGTAGAGGTCACCATGCACTAAGCTCCACCAGCCTCCAACATAGCCCAGCTGCGCCAGGTAGCAGTTCAGATAACACTGGCTCAAGCTAATATAAAACCCTTTGTGTTCTAGGTAGCAAATGGCTGCATGTGGTGGGGGGAAACATTGTAATTGCTAGAGGAATAACTGGCTTCAGGAAAAGGAATAAAAACATTAAAATCATTGTAATTAATAATCATTTCAATATGCTTGCCTTTAATTCGAAACATTTCTTTATGAAAACATACCCCTGCTTAACTAATCATCCCTTACTACTCCCTGTATTTGTCCAGTGCTTCTGAAAGAAATTATGAAATGACTGATCCATGCCCTTTAAAACTTATATTTCCTTAATAATAAAGTGAAATCCAAGCATGTTCATTTGAGCTCCGCAGTAAAGCTCAGGCTCCATGCTGAACACAATTGCAAATAGCATGTGAACTAGCAGGATGCTGAGCAGAGCTGGCCAGCTGGTGAGGAAGAGGGTAAGCTGCATTCACCATTACATCAGCCAGCAAAGCTGAAGTCTTGCAGCTTCTCCTACTGTGTCCTGCCTTCTGAACCGGGTACAGTTTCCTGTTCGCGCTGTGATGTGTTCAGCTGTGTTTGGATATTTCCACAGATAGTCAGTAAAAGAGAAGTTTTCAAGATAAGAACAACAGTGACCATAGGACCTAAAAATAGCCACTAATTATGGGGAAAATTAATGCCTTTGTGCCTATATAAGTTGTGTTATGATGAGGTGTCGTATCCAAAGCAATGACAAAAGCTTGTGGGTTAATTTATGAAATGAGCAGGATGAAATCTTGAGTCCCTTTGAACTCCACAGAAGCTGTTTTTGACTTCTCAAAATTTCAGGCTAATTCTTTGCATGGATGTGGATCCCTATTCAGCCTTTCTTATTTTACTCTCAGGGTTATAATTTCAATAGCAGAACATTCTTCATAGTTTCACTTAAATGGACTGAAACATATACTCAACAGTTTGAGCAAGTTTAGGCAAAGGATGATTTCTTCCCCCCTAAGATTAGATTGAGTTTGACTGTTAAATAAAGTATGAGTATAAAACAAAGGTTAAGTCACTATAGACGTGGCTTTATTTTCCTCCATCTTATGATATATATATTAAAAAGAGGTCTTGGTTTTGAAATAATGCTAGCTGTTACAGTACAACATGCAACACACTCTTTTCATTATGTTTGGCTTGATTTTTTAAAAATTATTTAAATCCAGTAGTCATGAAAATGTTGCTATGCTATTCTATCCATTCACTGAAACTGCTGAAACATTTTATATGTTATTTCCTCTATCCATTTTGATTAAAGAGACATCTCTGTTGTGTGTTTTTTTTTTAAACAAACGTAAGAAGAACTATCTTGAAATTTAATTCAGGTGTGGCCTCATCCCCTAAAGATAAGGGAATTGCAAGTCCAGCAGAATCCCTCTCCTTAGGATGTGTTGCACCTAGATGCTGAAGCAGATACACAGTGTTTAGGGCCCAGGAAGCAGGAGGGACCGAGTGCGGTTCAGTTTTGTGGTCATGGCCACAAAAAAAAAGATCTTAAAAAAGATTTTTCCATAGAGTTTGTGTGTGATGTGTTTAATGAAGATGGTAGCTACCTCATGGATATCTTGTGCCCGAAAGCAGAGGAGGCAAAGCACGAGGGCTGCTACCGGCTTTCTTCCAGCCTCTCCAAAGCCCCCTTCTCCGGTGTTTTTTGGTTTGCTCTTGCAGTAACCCCAGGCTGCACAGTGCGGAAACATTCCTCGAGACAGAGGTAGGGCTGGGATCAGCGCGGAGTCTGCTAACAATCATCTCAGGCTCGTAGAAAATAGCTCGGGGATCCCTCTCAGAAGAGAAAGGTGGGAACACGTCTGTTTTTTCCACTGAAAAACTCCATTTGGACTCCGAGCCTTTGCACGTGGGATCTCCACGGACGAGTTTTCTCCCCTGTACGGTGGGTTGTCCTGCATGCTCATTTGCTTAGAGGTTTGGCAGGAGGAGACCCGGTTCCTAGATGGGGATTAAAGAAAGATAGGAGAGGCTAAAGGAGACGCAAATGGGAGGGGGTTAGGGAAAAGACAAGTATCCGCTCTAGCCACAATTGCTGGAGGGTTCTGGTATTATTATTTCTGCTCTGCCTCTTTGGGCTTTTATTAGGGTCAGGCGGAGCCAGAGGAAATCCCATACAGCACAGGTACAATCCAGCAGCATTGCCAGTAAGCCAGAAGGCTTGCCTGAGGCCAAAACAAGCAGGAATAGACGGAGTCAGCTGCTTAAGAATTTGACCAAACGCATTAATAGCGCAGTGCCCTTCTTTTTCCTTCTTGGACTGAGGCAAACCTAGGCCCTCCAGTGGGACAGCCTGTGTCTCTGCAACCAGGTCCTCGTGAAGTTGCCTTTTACGAGAACTTTTTCCTGAGTATTTTATCAGAGAAAGGGATGATGTGGTCCAGCTATTGTAAAACATTCCCTTTTTTTTTTTTCTTGAACAATAATTTTGAATTGGAGGAGACACATCCAGTGGAAGGCCACAGAAATTAAATTAACCTTGCTGATTAAATAAGTCCTTGAAAATATTATAAATGAACTTATGAAGACTTCTCAAATCAATCTAAAGAATTTAATCGTGAAAAATCTCCATTCTATTAAAAATGCATGACCATTCTTTAGTAACTGTAACAGGACTTTTCCATCAATGGAGGAAAAGGTTAATTCACCTCTGAAATGATCCTTCATCATTATGACAACTCCTGTAGCTGCTTAAAACTTCCTTTAGCTTCCCCTGACACCCCCAGACCAGTCAATATTAATGTGTTCTGCATTCGTTTGCTGTACATTCCCTCTAGTCCATACATGCACTATAGTATTTGCAGGCAGAAACATTCCACTTAACTCTCAATCTAAAGTTTCACAGCTCGCCAAGAAAACTAAAGGTTTCTGAGTAGCCTAGATTAAAAAGAAGAAGACGAAATCCCAGCACTGTAAATTGTAAAACTTTACACCTCACAGCTGCCAGCTGTAATCCACAAGGAGACAGTGTTCTTAGGCTCTGAGGAGCAGAGACGGGGCTATTTTTTAGCAAATTCTCATCTTCTTTCTTCAGGAAGGGAAGGGAAAAGTCCCAAAGCCCTGAAGAAACTCTTAGAGAGAACTGAACATTGATGAGGAGTTATTTTGTCCTTGCATATGGAAGGATTGCGGTGATTCGATAAGATCTCTTAAGATTACATTTTGCTTGTTATTACAGTTGAAATATAACAGCTGAAATGTTACACGGTGTAAGCCAGGATAAGCCAGCGAGGATTTTCACGATGTAGCATTTACATAAGATAAGGGCATGGTGGTTTCTGGTTCTTTTTAACCAAAACATTTCCATCTTAAAATTATCATATTACCTTTATCTTAAACCAGCTCCTTGTGTAAAATTAAACGTATTTGTTTTAAAGATGTAATAAGACTTATTTGAATAGCCCAGCCTGCCAGGATATTGCAGTCAAGTAGCATCAGGGAGCAGCTGCAGCTGCACTAGGATTTCCTGGAGCAACAGGGAGGTTGCAGAAGTGATGCACGATGCTGAGGGAGGACAGGCAGCATGGACACCAGTGGGAGGGACGGACATTCTCTGCTTGAGGCACATGAGGGACCAAGAAATGGCCTCTTTCTGCCTCTAACTAAAGAGGACACAGTGGAAAGCTCTATGTTGGGCAGGTCTGTAAGAGTTTGAGACACGTTGGAAGTTGCAGTTCAGCTGCACCAAGTTGATTGCAGCTTTGCCTGCCTGTTGCAATGAGAGAGAGAAAGGGAAGAAGGAAGCATGCAAACAAACCAAAGAAGCTTGCAAAGGTTAAATCCAAAGATAAAGTCAGTTGCAGTGAAAAAAACCTGGAAGGTAGAGAAAGAGAAACCTTTTGAGAAGAGTTGGGTGTTAGCAGGTTCCTTGCTACTGTCTGTTTGTAAGGAAATACTTGGCTTCATCTTGAATTTGTTTCCTTAAAAAAAAAAAATAAAGGGAACCTCTATATTATCTATCTGCTCAAGCTAAGCAGTGTGAACCTGGTCTTGCAAGCCTTATGGTCCAGTAGAATTTGTCAAAAAAAAAAAAAAGTATTCTTGAGAATGCCATGTATAATTTATCTGTGTGTTCACCTGTTTAGAAGCGGTCGTTATCTATTCATCTATTCCTTGGTAGTGTTTGTAACTGAAGCCTTGTGGTCAATTTATTTTTTCTTTTAAAAAGAGTGGCTTTGCTGCAGTTTTTTTCCACTGCTCATTGCTATGGGACATAGATCATGTCTCTGGTCCTGTATACATGACTACAGTAAAAAGGATAATCATTTACATTCACTGTGTTTGTGATAAATATACTGCAAAGCTCCTCCTTGCCCCATCCTTTTTTCACATTCTCTTTTTATTGTTAATATAAAAAACTTCTGCAATAAGAAATAGAAATATACCTCTTGTATAATGAAAGCACTCCATGAAGCCTGGACTCCACTTTAATTCACATCGACATAGGTAGGTTAGTGCTAGGTAAGTCTCTGAGTAGATTCAGAAGAGATATTTCCTTAAAACGTACTTTAAAAATCTATATCTGTATCTACATCTGTGATTTCTAACATGACTAGCTTTATGACATTTTCTTTTATTTAGGTAAAAGAGGCAAGAGTCATATGGAAATCCGCTCTGTGGTTCTTTCGGTCTGAGGCAAACCACAGGGAAAATGTAGTAGTAAACAAAAGAAGTTGGTGTCTGGAAGTTGGGCTTTTGTTAAGCTGTAGTTGCTGAGTTTGAACCAAGGATAAACAGGTGAAACTTAAGGGACCAAAAGAAGCTTGACTAGACAGTCCTGTGGACCTAAACCCCATGAGCCCAAGTCCCTTCACCGTGCTTTGAAGTCAGCTCATTAAAGGACCAGACCTTGCACTGAGCCCACAAAGTGTATATTCCCTTTTCACAGCCCACGTAGTCCAGCTGAGCAGCAGTGGTTCCCTCGGTCGGGAGGCCTGGCTGCCCATGAGACTGGTGTTTGGTACAAAATGTTGGCCTCGATAACAAACCTACCAGCCAAGTTCTAATACTGGACTAACAAGGTGGCACTTGCCGCGAGTCAGGTTTTTGTACTAATTTCCCATAACTTTTGCCCAAAGAGAAGGAACACTTCAGTTAATGTGAGCCCTAAAAAGCACGTGCCAAAGTATCAGTCGGTTCCCACGCCAAAGCTCCGCAGGCAGGAAGCACCTCTTGGCAATAGTAAAAAGAAGTGCAAGACAGGCCCAGATTTCCAAATATTTCAGGATGCTTTTGCACATTTTAATCTTTCCTGACACAACAAAACCTCTCTCCCTCCCTCTCTGAGTTTCTATGACAGGAAAGCCGCATACTGAAGACCTCATATCCTCTAGCTGAAATCATGGATAAAGGGCTAAAGCTGAAAACTTTTGGACTATAAGCATATTTCTATTTAGATTTTGAGAAAAGCTCAGGAGAATGCTTTTGCTTTGAAATCATTTTGATAAGGAGCTATGTTTTTTAATAGAAAGCACTTAAAAAAAAATAACTAGAATTGTGTTTAGGAAAACATACTTTCTTTAACAGGCTTTCTAGTTTAGAGAGGGCTGGGGAACATGTTGCTTTAATAAGTGACCACTACTGCTAAACTCAATAAAAAAGTCATTAGTTCACCATTTACCTTTTGTCTCTCAAGTGCAAAATTCTATCCAAGTTCAACAGATTAATTCATTTCTAATAATTGTTATTACTCTTTCTTTTTGTAGTTATTATTTACACTGGCTACAAATAGAGATCTTATCCACTGCCAGTATTTATAGAGCAGAACACAGATGTCAACTGAGGTACCTACAGTGCTCTGAACAAAAGAAGAAAAGGGGTGAAATAAAAACATGGTCAGGTGAAAGGAGAGTAATATACCTAACACTGGTTTATGTGGTAAAAACAAAATTTAAGAGTATTTTTTCATGTAGCATTCTTGAATAGTTTTCAAGCACAGCCTTATTCCTAATATTTTAAATTTGTCAGTAATACACTTCTGTTTCATGTTCCTGATTCCTGCAAATGCAGTTATACATAAAACAGTAGTGGAATTGTCTTGCTTCTTTACATACGACCCCATTTTTCATCTTCTTTTTACTAAAAAGATAAAAATTTCCTATATCTATTCTTAGCAGTTCAGTATGACATGTCAAAAAGACAGGTGACTCTGGAAAGAACAGCCTCACAGCTGGCTTTTACTCTGCTTTTCTTATGGTTTCCAGTATGCAACTGTCCTGTGTTATTCAAACAAAGTATATTGTTAATGTTAATTTCTTTAAACTTTTCACTATTTCGGTTTCTTCTTTAGGTCTTCTGAGGTCACACAGGCATATTCCCGTAATTTTTTTTTCAGTCATACAATAAACTTGGAAGTTATCACAAAGTTCTGCTTGAATCCTGGACACAAAACCGATGATAATTCATTCATTTTCTTGGCTTGTGCAAACGGGGCATGGAAGTTTAAGAACTGCCAGTATATCTTTTGTGAAAAGTTTATTTTCTCCGTGACTTTTTTCCTATGGTTCTCAACACCACAGTAATCTGACATCGTCAGCTTTATAACCATTTGGAGCATGGATCGCTCTTCTTCTTTTCTGTTTCGTTGTGTATCATTTCCAAATGTTGTGAAAGGGCTCAGCAAAGCTGCGCAATGTCCTTTTCCTCCAAGATTTATTGCATGCAGGTTCCCGCACGGTACATGTTTTCTATGGGCATTCAAGCACTCAGTTACATCTTCCTCACTTCGTTTTTCCCCCTTTACTTCACATGTGGACCAAGCTGTTGTCTTCAGTGTCACTTTGTTGAGCCTCATTACCTTGACATTTGTATTTTTATGTCTGTTTCCCTTTGAAGTTGATGGCGAGGTGGATAGTTTCCCACTGAAACTTACATCAAAGCTCTTGCTCGCTCCTTCGCAGGCATCCTTTGGAGAGAAGTAAGTGGGAGGAGATGTCCTGAAAATTAAATTTAAATTACTCCTGAAAAGGCTCAAGCTGCAGAGTGCTCATCTCACCCACAGCTGATGCCAGCGCCAGCTGGAAGAGGGAGCTGGAGCAGCCCCTGTGAGTAGGAAGGTGGAAAGGGTTAGTCAGGCTGCTCCTTTGCCAAGAGGTTCAGAGGGGAATTTCGTGCCCCTGTCATCGCTCTTCCCTCTCCCCACCTCCTGCAGCCATCCTGCCTTCCTCTGCAGGCTCTTCCTCCCCACGGCCTTGGTTTCCTTGGGCTAAGGCAGAAGCCTTGGTCATCCTTGCCCAGCTTGGGGTCTTCTCCTGCCTTGGCCTATGTCTGCTCAGGCCCCCTTGGAGCGCAGCCTCCCCTCGCAGAGCTCCCTGCTTCCATCCCCCCTTCTTCGCCGGTTCCCTTTGCCCTCTCCTTCCCTTGCACTGATTTTATTCTCATTGACACAGAGTCTTTTTTGACATCTCCCCTGGTAAAACCGAGGCTTCGCTGTGTGAATAAGAATGAATACATGACTGTGCGTACATGGGAAACAGTGAGAGGAGGGAAAAAATGCAAATAAGGAATGAGGAAAGGGAGAACAAGGGATAGTAGAGGGAAAAATACTCTCTCCCTCAAAAAAAAAAGAAACCACCCTAAAAACGCTTCTTCTGATTTCATTGAGCTAGTGGACAGAAAGACAAGAGACAATGAAAAAAATCAATTTGGCAACCAATAGGATAAAAAATTCAATTTGAGGGGAAAATTCAGCACTTTGTGATCACCAGCTATTAGGGGATACTCCATGGAGGGGTGACTCTGGAATTTACATTGGGGGAAATAAGAATTTAAAGAAATGTGACAGCATTGCTCACCTGGAAGAAGAATATCCTCAAGCTTTTGCTATTAGGCTGTGATCTACTGTGCAACACAATACGGGAAAATTATTTGTCTGAAAACCCTTCCAGATAAAGAATTTCAGAAGAATTTTTGCCAAGATGTAAATATCGTGACTGAAATATGATTTTTGGAGGAGAGTGGAGAATTGTGCAGCTGATTTGCCGCTCCAGTTGTGCATTACAGATTATTGTATTGATTACTCAGTTACAAGTGACATGCCTCGTAATTTTGTTGTGCTAAACTGGAAGTGCTTCATAAATCTGCAGGGAGAGCCATGGCACTGTCACTTTCTCAAATCATATATTAGGAGCTAGGAATTCATTAAAATTGCTTTTTTGAGGATCAGCATAAACTATTAAAAATAACTTGTATCCTATACTGAGGCAAATAACTTCATTGGAGAAATTATGATTTGGAACTGAATGGCATTAATTCTGAGAGAAGCAGAAGCTCTATCCATTTTATTGGATATATTGAAATTGAAACTCCTGCACTTCAAAATTGCTTAAATAAAGCACTCAGTTTGTAGGATTGCTCCATATGGCCAGTTGGGCAGTCTGACTGCTCTTGTGGGTAACCCATGTATAAAAGCCTTAAGCAGTGAGGCCCAAATCTTGCGCAATGCTGCCAATTGCGTGGGTGGCTCCATTTGCAGAAGGCTGCCCTGAGTGTCCCAGCTCTGCAAACCATGGCCAGTGCTGCCACCAAAGCTGGGGTCCAAACCGACACTGGCTGGTGGGTGACAGAAGCACCGAGACCACCACACATTTGTCATGGCACCAACATCACACTAAAGGATGAGGTAACATCTATGCAAAACTCATTCCATGTGCAGATCTAGGCTAAGACCTGCATAGAAATAACTTCCTGCAAAATGCTGGTGGCCCAGAAAGTGATACATACAATGACAGCCTGTAACAGAAAAGAAAGGGACTCAGGCCTATTTTACAACATGGGACTCCAGCAGGTCTCCAGCAAATGGAGCTGCTGCAAACCTAGCATGGTTTTAGAGGGCTCCAGTGCTAAGTAACACTAGTAATGGCACAAGTGAACTCTGAAAGGCCTCAGCACAAAGGTGCAGTAATTCCAGCTGTCCTTCTGGACTGCATGAAAGTGATATGTGATAGCTAACAAAGATATTCATACCAGGTGCAAATGACAGACACAACCAACATGATGACAGATCAAGAGCCCTTGTAAATCTCATCAGGAAGGCCAATTTATTAAGCACCTCCAGCTGTTGCACATCAGCAGAGCTGGCTGAGTTGCTGTGTTAATAGACATTAAAATGTTTCTGTGATTATGTTACTTGGTCTTTATTCTACATTTTTGATTGTCAGGTTGATGAGCTACACAAAAGATAGCTGAGAAGTTCCTTGACATGGAACTGATTGGCATCCTTGTTTTGCTTCATGCAGAGCTGTATTCAGCAGCTTCCTGAGGCCAGCCCATTCTGCTGAGGAGCAGAAGTCAGCACAGGTGTATGGAGCAAAGGGGCAAGGAGATAGAGGTGAGAGTGTGTTTACGCACTCTCGTATGTCCTACGTCCTATTCTGCATACAGCAGTGATCCTGGAGGGCTAGGAGTTGAACTTAGGTAAACTATATGAGTTCTCCTTCTCTGAACATGTGGAGAGTAGTTTGAGGCATTAATTCACATGTCTTACCAAATTAAATTATGCTACACCCTATGGGTGTCTGTTGAAGATGCTGGCTGCATGAGCTGCTGAGTGTAGCTGCTCAGTCACTTTCTCACAGTCTCTAGAGAATGATTTTTCCTCTGACCTGACCTAGGCTTGACCTAGATGACTACTCCTGTTTCATTACAGCCATTTTAAGAAATGATAAATCAATAATAATCCTAGTAAATTGTAGTGAAACAATTGAGCTAGTGAATGCTAGTGAAGAGGTAGGCTGAAAAAGAGCTTCTCAAGTGACGTTCACTTGTTATTGTTATTCCCATTATCTCATTATTATCAACTGTTTATATGATGCAAATTTGCTTTATTCTCCATGTTCTGTGTTCTCAGGTAAAAACTTTAGTTATTTGGTTATTGGTTATTGGAACTAACCATGAAACTACAAGGGTGAATACAGCTCTGGACAACAGAAAACCAAGATCTGACACAGGTGGGTGGCTTGGTATCTGTTTCTCCACTGCTGTACCTCCTACAGTTGGGTTACAGCAGCTGCAGAGGACTGATTTCACTCTTTCCTTAGGCATGAACCTGGAAGGATTTGGCTCTAAAACTACAGGAAGGAGCTGCAAGGGTCCACTGAAAATGCTGCAGAAAAATGCATGAAATGGGGTTTTAGAGGGGAGGTGATAGCCCCATTAGATGCCTTGAACATTAGTTTCTAGAGAGAGTGTAAAAGGAATAATGAATGGAAATTATTTTTATTTGGATTCTTTTTTCTACACAGAAGAGCATAAGCCAGCCTACTGTATTTTATTTCTTTTTCATTTTAAAGCCCTATATACAAAGAAAACTGTGATGAAAAACTGGGCCACTATTCTAATTTCCTTCTAACTTCCTATGAGTTTAGTTATTCTTCACTAAAGCCCCATCTCTTTACTATCAGCTGGTGATGTTTCACTCTCAGTATTACAATGAATTACTTCCAATACTTGAACTACTTAATTTAAAGTTAGCCTGCCTAAGTCTCTTCTGTGCTGCCAGGGTAGATATATGTGTTTCAGGTCTGCAAAATGCACTCATAGTCACTTATGGTTTGTCAAGAAATGATTATAAGAGAATCTGCAGTGAAAGACCTGTCTTAAAAATGTCTTTTTTCATTTCTGTTTTCCCTTGCACAAAGGACAATCATGTATTTTCAGTCTGAATAGCTACAGGCTATTCACACAATAGAGCATAATACTATTCTGCTTAGGAAAGAATTACAGTGAGAGGTAAGGCAGAGATGTGTAACCTCAGAGAGCATCAGAAAATCACTGTCTCACGGAGTCATCACAGAACTCCCTATCTCCCAAACACCACAAAGCTGTGGTTACATCCCTGCAGGAGAAATCCTTCTTATTATTCACTTTGTAGCTGTCCTGTTTACTTGGGAGTGATACAGGCGTAGAATGTCTGCAATGAAACCTTGCTTGCAGAGGGGTTCAAGCACATCAAGACCAATTACCTGCATGTTTCCTAGACATATCAGTAGCTGTAGCCCTGCTTTTGCTTCAGCTTCAAGTATTTTTCCTTTTGGGGGTCTTCTGCCCTCATTTTTTTCAGTGACTTGAATGTGGGATAAGGAAGGGTGAAGTGCCAGCTCTTTGCAGCTCCTGACTTTGGCCGATGAGGAGCACATTCATCAAGCAACGAACCATGACCCAAAAATCTGACAGGATTCTGGGGTACGCCATGGGATTGCAGAGGATTCTCTTATTTGTTTCCCAAGTTTTTAGAGCATGATCTGTTTGTGAGCAAACTGCCCATGTGCACTTCCTCTCCAGTGCCCTAAACAGTTGCTCCTCTTGACAGTATTACACTTGGGGGTGGCAGTGCCAAGGCACAGGTGGTGTTTTGAGGCCCCTGCTTAAGCTCTTTTGATCTCCAGTGCAAACATCAGCTCAGTTCTTGTCCCCAGTAGCAGAATTGGGGTCTGCCTTCAGCCCTAGGAGAATTTAGAGCCTGCACTTCTCCATTCCTAGTCTTTAGAAGAGGCTGTCATACCCATCCTCAATCTTTGCTTTCTTACGGGCCTATCCCAGGTGGTTTCTTCCATATCTCTTAGTCCATGGAAGAGCGGTGTAGACAGGCTAACATCCTCTGTAAGAGGCTGAGAGCCCAACTAAGGATAATGTTTTGACAACAGTTCTTGGAGTGGAGTAAGAGGGACAAAGAGGACCAGTCTTCACCAAATCTACAAACATTGAAACATCAGTTCCCATTAACACTCCATGCCAAAACCAGAAGACTCCTCTTTCTCCACCCTCCATTAGAAGGTCCAGGAGTCCAACACCCTGGTCAAACAGCCTATCTCTTGCTGTCCAGATGTTCGCCCACTCCTGGGCAGGGACATAGGAAAATGTTTCAAGTAGCAGGAGCTTTAGCTGTTCCTGCAAATTCCTGAAAGCTTGTAATGACACTCAGACTCATTAAAACACACCCACTCTTTGCACTCTGCAAGCCGAACTGAAGGCATAAAATGACAGAGAAGTTTTACTGTGCATGAGGAGGATACACCAACGCTAGCCTGGAAAACGAGGTCCCATAACCATTCTGGCACTACAACAATTAAAGTATCCAGCAAAGCCTCCCTTGGCTGTACACTCTGGAAAGGGGGATTACAATGAAGGCCGTGCACAGACAGCAGCACAGCCTGGCTGTCCCCTCTTTATGTTCTCAGTCCATCATTTCTTTAGTCTTCCCCAACCATCAATCCCCACCAACACCTTCATCAGACTACAGAAATCCATAGATCACTCACTGTGGTTGAGGTTCATACCTCCTTTTAGTGGATCACTTCTCTTGTCTAGACAGTATGTCTGGAGATCAGCATAGACATCAGGTGTTACTTCCATATGCTGCTTCCTAGATGAATGTGCACAGAGGAAGGATGTCAGTGCCACAGGTATAAATACCTCCATGTGGTACCCAGAGGAGGACTTTGAGGGAAGAGTCTAAAGACTCTGTATTTTGTTCAGAAGCTGCTTCAAATAAGAACTCCTTCTCAGACCTGCTCTGGACTTATCTCGGTGTCTCTGACAAGGGGGACTGTAAAGTAAGACAGAAATACCAAGTTAATAAAGCAAGGAAAAGACCTGAGAACCATCGCTGGGACACGCGGTTCCTCTTTGTGTGGGAGGTGTCAGGCTGGTGTACTGTGTATTTAACCAAGGATGACCAGGCATTCCTGTCACAAGAGACTAATGGTCAACCGCAACTGTGAAGACCTTTGCATATTTACAACAGTGCTTTCCTGTCTGCCTTATAGCATCTTCAACATCTCCTCCGTGTGCTAATGAGATACTCCTCAGCTTTTTTTCTTAAAATCCTGCATGCTCACTTTCCTGCACCTACAGACTGCCCCATCCAAACTACTGCAAGCACATCCAAACTGCCACAGGGACAGCATAAATGTGAAAGCACTGATCGCTTGAAAATAGGAACCTGAAGCCCTAGATTTTGGGGGGGTTAAATGTTAGAGGGTGTGCAGGTCTCTTTTGTGAAGCCTGTATTCCTGCCTTTGAGGACACAGTGGACAAAAACCACTTATACTGAATTTTGTTTTGTTTCCAGACAAATCCTAGTGCTTTAAGCACATTTTTTTTTTTCATTTGTTCAATTATTTTAAAGCCTAAGAATAAAGAGGTTGTTTTTATGTCCCCTCTATTTCTTTCCATGTTTTGCCTAACCCAAATAGAGATGCCTGTACTTATAATCCCTATATTTCAAAAAGCATTCTGTGGCCAAAGGGTGTATGTATTATTGTTATTTTTGGTCCAACTTTCAGGGACTGCATATTGCCAGCAGCTCTATTTGCAAGAAGACAGTAAAAACTTTTGCGCTTGACAACATGACTGCATCTCTTGACTCAGCGTGCTCTTGGAAAGCCCGCTCCTTCGGTACTCGCACTATATCATCCCCCACCACAGTACAATTTAAGACATCCCCAGTCCTGCCAGCTTTCTGTAAATAAAGCTCGGGAGCTGAAAATGAGCTCTGAGCATGCATGACATGCATTGGCACAGGCATGCCAGCGCGATGAGGGCAGTGGTTAGTGTAATTTAGGATATCCTAGGACCTTGCCGGGGAACTGTAGGGATCTCTCTCCCTTTCTCCCAGCTGGTCTCCATTTGGGGATATTTCTTCCTTGCCGGTTGCTTTCCGGTACTCCCAGACCTTAGGGACTCCACAGGCCCTGAGCGAAACATTGCAACAGGATGGACAGCAAGGCTTGATCTTTCTGCTTCTGCTACAGAGGTTTCAGCGGTCTGAGCTGTGTCTGCCTCCTGCAGCGGAACAACCAGTGAATCCCCCTGTAGCAAACGTAAGAGAAGGGCTCTGAGGCAGCAGGGAGCAGCTGTTTTTTTACACCCAAAGCTGGCCCTGAATTGCATGTAAATGAATGTGACAAAAAATATACCTATATTTTCCTCTGTCTTTATAATGGGTTAAATATGTATTAATTGAAGATTCATGAGACAGCTCATGTGAATAAAGTCTATAAAGGCTTTGGAAAAAATGACTAATCAGACACCATGTTAAAAGCAGCTAAATGAAAAATAGAGGATCCTGAAATTTATATTTGGAAGTGTCTTTGCCATATAATATGATTTAAATGCCATTTAATACCATTTAAATATCACTAATCCTTTGGATATGCGTATGATATTTTTAAAGCATTTTGGTGCTTAATTCATATTAATATCACAGGCTGTGAAGCATTGATAGTAGTCTTGAAAACAGAGCTTCAGCTTGCAATTTTCTTTTGAACTTTTACTAAAAGCTTTCTCTCCTACCAAAAGTTTGTCCATAAGTTGTTAACTTTTTTGGGTTTAAGTGAGAGGAATGGTTTTGTTTGTCCTCAGTGTAACTAATCTCACAGATGGTTTATGAAGCTTGCTGAATGTGTTTACATTTATAGATCTTTTCTCTCATAGTTGAAAGATTTTTCTGAGGGGATAGGAAAGTTACTGCTGAAAAAGTCCCTTTCTTTATATAGGAAGTACTTCTGTTATCTTGGAGGGATTGGTCAGTATGCCTGTGCTGGGTGGGTATGAATAAATGTATTGCTGCATACACAGTACACACTGCACTTTTTTAGTAATTTTCTTAATCTCTCCCCATTGCTGCTCCTCTTCTACCCACAACCCTTAGTAAGCTGAAAGAGCAATCCAGTGAAGGCTGGAACTTTCAAACCAAAAATGCAAGACTTGAAATGAAAAAGCATGATCTCATCTCTGCCTAATTTTTAGTGCTTTTTCTATGCCTAGTAGACAGCTTTACTTTTATAAAACTTGAGTCCTTGTCAGCCTTAAAAATACTGCTTATTGACTTTAAGTCATTTATATTTACTTTAAGAAATTACCTCTTGTATATGCCCATACACAATAACTTTCCAAACAAAATGTCAAGTATTTTTTATGTTGATCCAGAGATCTAATTTCAATGCCAAGCTATTCTCCAACTGTGCATGAGTGAAGGCAAAGTTTTTCAGTGTGCTATGTACAGTTCCGCGCGCTTACGCATCTGACATTAGAATAATGCACACTGGGCTTGATCCAACAAACAGTGGCTTTTGTGACTGCTGATCCTAGACATTTCAAGGCCCCCTCCAGGCTCTAGTCAAAAAATCTACTTTTGATTCTGATGGGGGAAAATATAAGTTCTTCCTTCGGTGGCAGCAGAATGCCAAATTATGCATCCCATGCTGGCTTTTTCCTGACTGGCACTGTGTAACAGATAGAGCAGTGGTGAAGATTTCAGACTTTACCCCTAAAGCCAATTTGGCACGAAAGGTTGAAAAGCAGATGGATCACAGGCAACTATAATATTTCATAAGAAAACATACACAGGAAGAGAGCCATTGAATGTTTTCTCTTTATGCACAGTAAATGAGCTAACTAGCCAAATTCATTGTCAGGTATCTGGAAAAGGCTTTTGTTTTCCCATAAATAGCCACTCTTTGAAAGCAAGTTTTGAAAATGAAATCAGCCAACAAAAGCAGGCTTTTGAAAATGCCACAGGAGCTGAACGCAGGCAGCATACTCAAGAAATCATTTGTCATCCTACCCTGGCCATTTCAATCGAGCGGACAGAGCAGAAATCTGCAGGAAGACTACAGTAGAGCGAGATCATTCCAGCTTCCAAGCATACAATCAATTTAAACATGATTAGACCAGTTATAACCACATGTTTATAGTTCCTTGTATATTAAAGAAAAATAATTTCTGAAGTGGGAAGACTAATATTATATTTATCAAAATAAGCAGCACATCGCTGCAGCCAAAGACTTGAGCAGCAACAGGAAATTGCTTTGCTAACTCTATAGATACCTTCCAGTGCTGCAGATCCAGGGCAGGATTAGGTCCCTGATTCATTGAGGTACTTAAGCATGTGTTTCATTCCCAATAAGTTCAAAGAGACTTAATCATGTTCTTAAAGTAAGCATCTGCTTAAATGCTTAGCTGAATGAGGGCCTATTGCCTTGATCCCGTTTTTATTGGAAACATCCACTGACTTCCCTGATTGCAGAATTAGACCCTTAAATAGGTTTCACAGGACTGTGAATCTTGGCCCTAGGCAGTCACCTATTTTGATCTTAGCCCTGAGTAGCAGATGCTCTGTCACACAGCAATAAATCCATGCAGCCTTTGGACAGGCAATGGATCAACGAATACTAGACTAGACTAGAAGTCTTCTCAGCTGAGAAGATGAGAGCTCCTCATTCAATGGGGCACTTGAGCGAGACAAAGCTGGGTATGGAGGTCGACGTTGGTGCTGGTTTACACCCTACATAAATAACACACTCCCGAATTACTCCCAGTCCATTTTCTCCCATGCCAGATACAGTTCAACCATGCTTGAGTAGGGCAAAGTCCTAGGGCAACAAGAAGTGCTCTGCTCTACCAAAGGCCTCTCTGCAGGGTGTTGCAGACCACGCATGAGACTTGACGGGTCTGTCCAAGAAGACCGCCGCTCACTCACGTCGAGGAGAATGAAACGCACGCTCCACTCTGCAGAGATGGGATTACTCATGCGCCTAAAATTAAACATGTGGTTAAGTGCTTTGCTGAATCAGGGCCAGAGAGATGGAAAATGAGTACTGCCAGTACTGATTCTCCCCATCCTCCTTTCCACGCAGCTGCCTGCTGACGCCTGCTGACTCTTTTGTAAATAAGTACCGGGGCTATAGTACTTTATTAATTACTCAAAGAAGCTGGGCCATATCCAAAGTCCTGGCCAGGCTGAGGTCCTATTTAGACAAGACTTCCATTAGCACCAACTGAAGGTTTGACTCCATGATGATAAAAATGGGATCCTGTAGAATGAGTAGACAGTTGTTCCTAATATAACAGATAGAGATGAGATTTTCACCCGCTCTGGCAAGAATCAAATTGGTGTGAAAGATTAATCTGCAGACATTTTCAAAGCAAAGGTAAATTTTCTATTGGGAAACACACAGTAGGGACTTTTCTGTGCTTTTCTTCTGTGTAGACTAAATCAGTTAACTTGTCAAATCTTTTATCAGGACCGAGTTGAAGGCTTTTGTTTTACCATAAATAACTCTTACAAGACCTGACAAAATGACATACATTTGTTCACAGCGGATTTATTATTAACAGATTTGCTCATTTAACAGGTCTGGTAATAATTATTAATTTGATTCATCACACAAAAGCCTTATGGTCACGTTAAATTGTTTCCTTGATTATAGAACCAAAAGGCAAGCAAGGGTGTGGAATCTCTGCGCGAATCAGGAAAAATGTCATATGTGAGTGTTTGACATAAAAGACTGATCACATGACAAGCATCTGGAATTCATGCAACATAAATTCAGTAAATCACCATATTGTTCCATTCCCCAACCACTTTCAGAATGATTTTACATTTTACATTCATCTTTTTTTTTTTTAAGAAAAGTATATGTTTCCTCTGTCCAGGTAAATCCAGGTAAATAAAATAGAAAAAACATTGAGATAAAGTATTGAGAAAAATTATAAGATGTACTACAAATATTAAAGCTTAATTAACTAAATGTTTCTTTATTATACATAAATTATAAAGCTATAGATGTTCTGATGAACAAAAATGATAGGGCTTTAATAGATATTGTGTTACCATTTGAAATGTGGGTATTTGATCTTTGGAACTGAAATAGACAGTACAAAACAGAAAAAGTCTAACTTTCAGAAAGCATTGTCTTCCCCTCTCACAGTAGAACTAAGTTTAAAAGATTTTAATACTCAGTAGCACGTGGGTTTTACTGTTACACTGAATCAGTGTAAGACTTGAAAATGAGGATGTCTGGGATTTTTTTTCACAAATCATTTGACTCATCTGTTTCTCCAGTGGCAGTTTATAAAATAGCATATTTGTAGTGACTTTCTTTGAAATAATGTTGTAAAATAGAATTAGAATTATAAAAAGCCTGAAGATATTAGATGAGGTGATATGTAAGTAACTGCACGCTTCTATACAAATAAAGTAACCTTTCAAGTATAACAAACAGAAAGCAATTATTATATACAATGCATATTTACATATCAAATAATATATATGTATATATATATATAATACATCATTACATATTAAACATAAATAAATGCACAGCAAGCTTTGAAGCACACAGTGTCTGCCATTACTGCCAGCTGATGTAGGTGTGCAAGAGGAGATATTCCAGATAGTTGCTTTTTAAGAGAGAAAGAGCTGAGCCAGGTTGAACACTCATGATGAAGATTTTGCTAGATAATGACTAGCCCCACAAAATGGATGATTGGTCATGCACCTCTGCTATGCACTAGAAGAGAATAAAACCTCTGTAACCGTATTCCAGAGTTCTTCTCCTTTACGGATTTTCTCCTTGATGATAGTCATGGAGAAGGGCAATTCTACGTGGTTTGTCAGGCTATCCATCACTTGGCGTTTAATATGCAAAGATGTTGAGGTGGATTTGACCTTCCTGGGTTTCAGGCAAGAGTGAATTGCCTCTCATAAAAGGGGACAGTCCATAGCACAGGTCTCGCAGTGTCTGCTAGTGCCAGTCATGTGTCTGTGGTGCCCAGGCCTGCACCACACCATGCTCCACAGCTCAGGTGTCAACGTGAGGTCCTTCCTCTAGCTGAGAGTCATCAGCGCTGTGGCTAAAAGCTGTCGTCTATTAGCTCTCCCTGTGGGAGAACTGGCCTGAGAGACAGTTAAAAATCAATTTAACCTAAGTCTGAGTAAGGTGTGTTTTTAAAATATATGTTTTTGCTGTGTTACTCCTTATAGGGGAGTAAAGAGTATCCAGGGAATTAATATCAGGAAAGGTAGCAGAGGGCTTCTGCTATGTGTGCATGTGATTGTATACTAAGTAATATAGCTTCACTATAACTTTTACATGACCAGCACACTCTGGAAGATGGTGATATTTGGAAAGATCAGCTAAAAGGCCTGTGGGGACATAAAAGTAAATAATGCTGCACTCTGCCTAGCAGCAAGGGCTGGAGAGCACTGACCTGTGACTGTTTACATCTGACAGTGGTGTAGGTTGCTATTCCCTGTCTACATCACCATCTCATCCACTTTTTTTTCAACCATTTTTTTATGGTTGAAACTGATGGAACTGATCTGAAAACAGCTCTTGCAGCCCGGCTCATGGAAATCCAAAATTGGGCTAGATGGGACAAGCTTGTAGTGTGAGATGGGCTGTGACAGTAGTCAAGAAAATATTTTACAGGTTAAAGTAGCAAGAACCCTGAATGATTTACCCATCCAACCAGGGGAGACTGGAAGCACGAATACTTCTACTAGCTCTTGAAAATGATTCAAAATGGTGAGGTCCTTCTGCCTAACGTACCCTTATTGGATAGCTAAGTAGCCTGCAAGTCAGGCAGGACATGCCAGTAAGAATGACTGGATCCACTGGACTGTTACTGTCAGGCTTGAGTCGTTTCTGAACTATGCAGCCACAGGTCATATGGCTCTGTTTGAGCAGTCTATAGTTTTGGTCTCGAAAATGAAATTCTGACAGTTTCGGTTGCTACCTCCTAGACACAGGTGCATGCAGCACCCTCAGCCAATCCAGTGGTGAGTGCTAAGCCAAGGGTTCACAAAGCTGAATTCAGGTCATAGAAATAAAGATCTTTCATGAATGGTGATTTTAGCTTCCTGAAGCTCATGAAGGGAGAAGCGATAAAAGGGCAGGAAGCATGAGATAAGAACTGTGAGCAAAGGCTGGGGGATGGTCCGCTACATTTTAGGAGTTATGCAAACCATTGAATGATTATCAACAAAATCTGGAGGTGATAAGTGCATCTCAGCAGGCTACAAAACAATAGCAAGAGTTCATGTGGTCTAGACCAGTGACCAAATGCAGAAAACCGCAATGTTTGCTTGCCTGAGCAGAAGTTGACTATACTCCTGGCATAGGGCCTGAGAGTGGAAACTCAGTGTGACGGCCAAGCAATGTCCAGGAAGAACCCAGACGCTTCCTCACATAGCAGCAGGGACTGTGTGGGCGACCCTGGCTTCTCTGCTCAAGGGTAGATCAGGAAAGATGCCAAGGGCCAAAGAAATGTAAGTGGTTTATGTTAATGGGAAAAGGCAGAGCAGGAAGATGGGAAGGTAGAGTGAGACACAGATATCAGTTCTGCAGCTCCCATCATATAAACAGAGTGGTCTGAAAGAGCAATTGAGAACTGAAAACAGCTTGTCCTGCAAATGACCTTATGAGAGAGAGCAGCTAGCAAAGGACTCTCTAAGTTAGGGAAAGCAGGAGTCCTTTGGGTTACAGTGGAGAGAGATAGGAGACTTTAGATGCTCAGCTCTAGAATCCTGTGGCAAAGAGCTAAGTCTCAGGGTCATGCTGGCCATAGACCAAAGTGGTCCAGCGACACAGAACTTCGTATGAGCCTGAGAGCCTAGTAGTTAAGGAACAAGCAACCCTCCCCTGAGATTGCCATGAATTTGAGGGCAGGAATAATCTAACAGTTGCACGGATACGAATGGAAGAGGTCACTAGGGAGACCAATATATGATAAAATTTCACTGCATACTAGTATTGCATGTGTTTTTGCTATAAACTGTCATGTTGAGGAAAATATGAAATAACTAAACTTTTATACCAGTCTTGGTAATCCCTCCGTTCCAGTATACACAGTGGCCATGCTAATCTAATGATGCAACTAGTAATTTTATTAAGACTCCTCTCTGAGAAGACTAGGCAGCTGGAAGACTTAAATTTGGACTTAACGGAACATCCCAACAGAGAAGAATTCTTATTTGTTTACTTGTTTGGAAGAATTTACTTCTCGTAGTTTCAAAACTGCCTCTGTAATGTGTCCAAAGTGTGATAGATACAAGGGCAAAATCTGCATGTGACTCACAGAGAGGAGATTCAAACAGTAAAGTAGTGGTAACTGGCTTGCCTGTAGGACCAGAGTGGAAATGGAGATATAGTCCTGTGCTAGCCACCAAGTGTCTAGCAGTGGTCAGCAAGGGTCACTCTCTCAATAGTTTTGTCACATGTTTTCCAGAATCTGTGGCCCTGCAAACCTACCATCACCATTCTAATGCCTTAAAGTAATGCAGGAGTTGTGAGAACTGCCCGGAGAGCCTGAAGATACCATTCAGCCTGGCATCGACTCAGTATTGACTGAGCGCCTCTTCTCCAGGGACAGGACACAGTGGAGAGGTCACTGGGTCTGGAGAAGGCTTGTAGAGTTCCCTGAAGGCTTGTAGAACCCCTGCGAAGTTAGAGCGATTGGGAGCACCACTGATCAATAGTTTACTAAGATGTGATGAAGTGTAAAAGTGTGATTAATAGAGCAATTAAATTATCTCGCTTCCAGTAGAGACCTGAACCTGCATTTTTTTCCAGTACTATAATTTTTAGCTAGTTTAAAGTCCTCCTTAATTTCAATTGGAGCTCTTATTGTAGCTTTACAGAGGCACAGTGAAAAAATATGTCATGTTGTCAGCAAAAACTATTAGATTATGGTCCTTTAATCATCTATATTGAGCATTAAGGGCCTGATTCAGCAATGCATTTAAGCATGTGCTGAATTTTTAATTATGAACAAAGACTATTGTTATTCAGAGAAGTGTTTAGCCGCGTGCTTGCATGTTTTGCTGAGCTGAAGCTTAACAGCAATAAGGAGGCATCTGGCACTTACCTAAGAGCAATACAGTGTGAGTCACAGTAGTGAAACTGAAGCTGCGACCACAGAGGATTATTACACATAGTGGTCTTCGAACCCTGTGCTTTAATAATAAGAGAAGGGAAAGATCTGCTTATTGCAGGCTTTGGAGTTCTGAAGTGCCTTTTTGCAGTCTGAGACTACCCTGCTTTACCAGCATCCTCTCATTCATTGTTAATCTAAGATTAATATGGGAACACCTTTTCATTGCACTTTCCACCAGACAAACACTTCTCAGCATAGTATGGTGACGGTAGGACATGCTCCCAATTTTCAATTGATTAGAAAATCAATCAAAATGCTCCCTCTGATACTAGAGAAGCTGGATCAGACCTCGAATGAGTCACCACCTGGGCAAGCACCACTGGAAGCACCTCCTGCCTTGACTCTGCAATGTGGAAGAAGGTCAGCGTCTCCCCACAGTGATTAATGAACATTTTGGTTGGAGAATCATTTCCTGACTTTAAAGAAGTCTGCTTAGAGCAGCACTTATGTCAGCTCCTTTTCAGATGTTACGATGTTATGGTCAGTGTCTTGAGCTCCTTAGGGTGCCCTCAGGGCAGCTGAGCTGGGTCTGACATCCTCTTGCGTAGCCTCTGGTGGGCTTTGCTCCGACCAGCCTGTACCAGGGTGCAAGGCACCTCTGCTCAGCATGCATTAGGAATGATACTTTAAACCCCTGCCCACTCAAGGAAATAAACGAGATAACTCACCAACCGATTATCAGCTGCTCTACTTGCTGTGCCCAGGACTATTTAACTATTAGTATGACTGATTAACAAACATAATGGAAAATTGATTTTTTTCCTGCTTTATAGGGGGAAAATCAATGCAGATTAAAAACAGGATAAACAGCAAAAGGGAAGAAATAAGACTAAAAGTTCCACTGGCCCCCCAAACAGAAACAAGAGTATATATTCAACTTTTATATGCAACTTTTCTAAAGCCACCTAAGTCTCTGCAGCAGTAGAGTGATCTCAAACTTAAAAGCAGATTGAAAATATATTTCTACAATCTATAGCTATATTTCTATAGTCTACAAGTAAAAAGAGACGGTAATATCTCAGCACCTGCTAGCAGACACAGTCCCTTTTTGTTATGGAAGGCCTCCAAGTTAAAATGCTGCCTAAAAGTAAACTCGTTCATCAATTTGGTTTTATTTAGGATTTGAAGAGACAAATGCTGCAATCAGAAGGCAAGACAGACAGATGGAAGAAATGATTATCTTGCAGTCCCTGTGATCTGAAAACAATAACACGCTCCTTTCCTGATCTGTTATAAGAGCTGGCAATGTGGCATTGAACTGTAACTCTCCTACTGGAGTGATATCATCCTGCACTGTATGCCAAGGACTTCTGGAACAGGGACTTTGGTGACCTTCCTAGAAAGCCGTCCCCTACTGCTTTCCGATTTATCACTGCATGGCTCACTTCTGCACCTCTCCAGCTGGAACTTCCAGCTTAATGCATAAGGTTGACCGTCATGCCCTCACCTCTGCATAGTTGTTGCCTTAATTTGGAATGAAGGTTAGTTTTGACAGCACGTTTTAATCTTCCGTGCTACTTTAGAGTTCCTTGAACCCTTTTGAACAAGCTAGTGATGGGTTTTGCTCCTTTCTGAAGCAATGCAAACACATCAGTTTGCTCCTCACATAAGGAGAGGATGGCTGTGATTGCAGCGTGGTGCTCCAGGTACTCAAGCGCTGCTGAAAGGGAGGTAGCAAGTAGCTACTCTGTCCAGCAGGGTTAGGTAAGTGGTGTTTTGCGATGCACAGCTGAGCTGCTCTGAGCTTCGTACATCTTCTCAGAACACTTCCCACTCCTGGGGAAAATGCTGGGTGCTAGTTATGGCAAAGTTCATCCTGGCTCCATTTTGACAGTAGGATTAAGAAATGTGATTTCTAATTGCTACCTCGCAAACTAGGAGTATTTGACAACTGTTCCTCAGAGCTCCCAAAATGCACTCAGAACTTTCCCAAAGCACTGGAGTCTGTGACAGGAACACTGGAAGTATCCCAAGAGGAACGTAACTGGAAAGCAGAACGAGCACCAGCCCAAACTGCAGCTGCCTGAGATACGGGGATCCTCTGTGTCTCAGGAAGTTCATTCCTACCCTGTGATCCCACTTTTTATGTTCTCTGTTGACCTCGCTTCTGCCTGCCCATTGAAAAACCATGACCTTCAGAAAACTTAACAAACTCAAATTAAAACATTCAACTTAAAAGACTGCAATAAAAGTGATCCCGAGAGATATGAACCAGATAAATGTGTTCCCTTGATAAATAGCAGTTTAGTTTTTCTCCAGAAAAATAATTCATTTTTGCATATCTCCCCACTAAATGCTTGCTTTTAAAATGTTCATTGAGACTATGAGAAACTTTCTCTGAAGCCTTGTTCAAACATATGCAAAAAAAGAAGACGTTTCTCCTTATTTCCTGTGTTTGTGTAAATAGCGTTACAGCAGTTTTCCTGAAGAGTGTATGGCAAACGGCAGAAAGGGCTCCATCTACAGACATCCCATGCCAGGTACTCAACTAACTTGGACGTTTCATGGAGGCAATGCTAACTCATGGACTAGGGATTTGGACAAATACTCACAAAATCAGGCTCGGCAATCAGTTCTGCGCTGCTGGTATCACTCTGGGTTGGTGTAAGCATCCTTGGAGTCTCGCTTGGTAGCTCTTTTGCCTGCTTGTTGCTGCTCTGCAGCCACGGGAAAGAGTTTATCCGGCAGGATTCATGCGCAGCTTTGTCAGTACCCACTCTTCAAAGCTAAAGAGGGCCTTTGATTTAAAGCGGCTTGGAATTGCACATAGACCAACTTTCTCTTATCTGATTTCAGCTGTGACCAGGGGAAAACAGTACTTCAGGAGTTATTTGTATATGTACGGGACTGTGTCTCAGAAGCATTTTATCAAACTACCATCTTCTGCTGCTAATGGAAAGCATCCAAACGAGCCCAAACTAGGCAAGTCACTCAGACCATAAAGGATGAAACAATGGAGAATTCGCAGACAGTTAAATGCATAAAATAGCATTTTAAAATGGGTGGTTTACTCAGAAAAAAAGAAAAAGGAAAAGCCCCAAAAAGGACCACACTTAAACACTGCAATAAATCTGCATTATCTAGGATGAATCAAGGGGAAGAGAGGGGGATTACACAGGTGATGGAAAAGACAGTTTCCTGGAAGCAGCCGGAATATGCCCTACGCTTTCGACAGGTATATATATACTGTGGGTGCAGGGAATAGGGTGGCGAGCCAGGAATCAGTCAAGGATACGGATATCAGCAATGGATTGGTGCGAAAGCCTAGGCCAGAGTGTTGGTATTAGAGCTTTAATAGAAGGAGACAACAAAGCAGATATGTGACACCCCCTCGCAAGCAGCACTTCACATGTGCATGTGATTAATAGCTGTGGTGAGGGCTAGTGAATAAGAGCCTGATGCCAAATGGATATCAATGGGATCAAGCCATGCATTTGGCAGATATAGGAAGGAGTATTCATTGTTGTACACGGAATAAAGGAGATTGCACAGCAACTCCCCGAACCCCTGGTAGAGCACTGGCACTCAGACAAGAATCTGGCTGTAACCCTGTACAACAAGGGCCACGCATGTACACATGTGCACACAATTACATGGCATGAACGTAACAAGAGAAAATTGAATATAAAATATTACAGAAAGCCAATAATTCTGGTTTATATCTTTCTTTCTCCTTCAGGCAGAAAAGAACCTGGCTATTTTAAAATCTGGGATCTATTTACATAGCCAAATGTAATGCTCTTTCTTGTGCAAAATAGGGTAGGAAAGAATTTAAAATGTCAACATTCCCTAGACCTGTTTATCTCTTTTCATGCCTTCCTCTCTATTAAGCATTAAGGAACAGACACAAGATGATAGAAATTGTGACAGTTCTGCTGAAGCTATGACTAGTCATACCAGCTGCAAATATAATCCAAAATCTCAGACGACGTACCTATGTGACAAAATATGGGCTCAACCATATTGTAAAGAGCATATGGCAAAATCTTTCTGTTGACAAAACAGGTGGTATCTTTCGCTTGTAAGCAGATGCAGGAAACCAAATGCAAACGTTTACACGGAAAGCCGGTATTTTCATGCAATGTATTCAATGGGATATTTTGGTTCTCAAGAACTCCTAGTGGAAATGGAAAGCACAATATTATTTTTACTAACATGCTTTATAAATAATAGTGAAGAACAAGCCCAAGACCCTGAATTCTCTTAAAGGTGGCTGGAGAATGAGTACAGGCCATTTTTACAGTTACCAGTGCACAAAGACCTTCCCATATATGGGCCAGTTTGGTGGTGGTGAAGTTTATGAGAATGGGAATTATGTATATTTTCCCCAGCAAATAACCTAAGCAAAAGTTACCCAAAAAAGAGAAAGAAAGACGAGATAATAAATTAAAATGCTGTTGTGTGACAAAATATAGGGAATTTTCTTCCCTATGTTGCTGTGCACGAGAGAAGAAAGAGCCTGACCAGGCCCTCTAAAACATTTTTTTTCTGTGTACCCTGAAGATTATAAGTGTTTTTCAATTTATAAGATTCTATTCTACACGGGCATCTCTAGCTGAATATATGGTAAAGATAACTGGAATTCAGTATCTATATATAAAAGCCTTACCCAATCAATTGACCTACGAATCACAGCAAGCACACACTTCCATATCCAGCTGCTTGTGTGACACAGCAGGGAAGAAATCTAGGTCACCTGCATATCCTGAGTCACTGCAGTCCTTTTAGAGCCGTGAATGCTCCACTAAACTGATTAAACTTCTGCAATGAACCTCATGTGCAAAAAGAAAAAAAAAAGTATTTTACATTTCATGTTTGCTATTTTTGTACATCTGCAACTCCAAGAGTCAGTTGCCTTAGTTCTAAATCAACTTAGTAATTTCTTTAATTCACTAAAAAATTAAAGAGAATGTAAGAATGTGATTTATTGCTGGTGTGTGTTTGTTAATTATATTTTAAAGCAAAGAGATAGAGGCCATCTGAAATTTCCATGCAGGATTTCACATACACAGAGAAGATGTTTCTCAAATTAAGCAAGCAGAGGAGAAGAAATAATTTAGTTTGGGGAAGATAACTGCTGCTTCTGGTTTATCGTTCATTAGGAACCTAGAACCCACTGATGATCCTCTCTGGACTTGTCTACATTACAACGCAAATCGATTTTGGTTCCAACATTATTATGAAAAATCAAACTGGACCTGTGTAGAAGGAGTCAAAGGTTTACTCCTTGTAATAATTTTCCCTTGTTTATTTGACTCTTGAGAATTACGCTTGCACTGGTGTTAGATGCGTTTCAGCAATGTTGACATGTTCTCTCTAAAACAAGAATAATCATGGTTTTCCTGGCTTTACTTCATGCTTATACAGCACAAAGCCAAAATTGTACTGAAGTAAAGAAGTAAATTAGGTTATTCCATAGCAAATCTGCAGGGATTGAGGTGGAAATTACACTTGCATCTTTGGCTGGTTTTCTTCTGCTGTGAGACGAGGGTCTGGTGTTGCTGCCATAGAGACATATCTCCTTTTTGTCCAATTTTCACAGCCTGTGTCCCAGGCTGTACATTTGAGGGACAAATGAAGTAGAAGTAGACAGATCTAGACTAAAATTAAACTGTCTTTCAACATCTGCATCACAAGGGAAATGTCAGTGCCCTGAAAAGTACAGGACTGATGGACAGTATGATGACTCACTTCTTGCTATGGGAAGGAGGATGACAAGAAACAGATTTTCAGCTGTTGATGAAGCTTTTCCATCTACTGGGCAATATATCTGCCAAGAAATGATGAGAGACAGGATATGATATACCCCTCATACTCCCTTTCCTCCACCTGCACAAAATCCAGGCTGTGCGTCACAGATTTCTTGGTTAAGTTGCAGGCGTCCATCTATCAAGCAGGTCTTTTCTCAGAATTAAAGTCTTAGGCAAATTAATCCCCGGGATAATTCTATTGTGTTTTGTCTAAGGAAATGTCAATTAGTGTGAATGGAAGGATGACCTCATGATGAAAGCGAATGAAGGACTGGGAATCAGAGCTGGGATCTAGGAGAGATTCCTGTTCTACTACAGAGTTCCCATATGCTATTGATAAACTAATGTAAATGATAACTGCTTCAATTTCCACCTGCATAAAATGGGGCTAATTCTAGGTTACTTCCATAGCCATGTTTTGAGGATGTATATTTCTTTGAGCCATTTTGATAAAAGGAACTATACAAGTGAAAACTGATCTACTGCTATTTTTATAAAGTATGAATAAACAAACAGCAAAGGGGCTGATGTTCTGGAAGGTGACAAGCTGACATATCTGCAATTAGTAAGTTTACACTGTCAACTTACTCTGAACACAGAAGGATTAAGAATTGTTTGATCTTTCTCTGAGCTATCTCAAAGGACACGGGAACTAAATATGCAAAGCAGACTAGGATTAGTCAAGGGCAGATATAGATAATAGTGATAGGGCAATAATACAAAACTAGAGTGGAGTACGAATATAATAATCATCCCTGAAATTTCAGGAAAAAAAAAAGCCAAAAAGCAGCTTTTGCTATCCATTGCTCCTATATTTCCAGGAGTAATAAGCATACAAACAGAAAGTAATAAATGGGTCAAAATATCAAGCAGCAAACACGTGGATAACGGTTACGACAAGGGTAACTGCAGCAGCCATCCAAGAGCTCAGATGCATCATCGTTTGGTGCAGCACATTGCTGGAGCTGCCAGAAATAGTCCGGTTAGTAGATATTCCTATGGGGGAAGACTCAAGCATCTGAGGGTGGAATTGGCAGAAAAAAGCAGGCTTAGTAGAGAGACACCTGAAGTAGTGGGTTGGAAAAGTCCCAGTTTTTCCATTAAATATCTGGAGCTTTTAAATCGCAGGGGAGCAGAACCTGATCTGACCATTGTCTTCTTGACTAACATAAAACATTAAGCCAGAAACTTTCAAAAGTGACACAAATATGTATGTTAGACCCTCACTTGAGAAGCTAGAGTATCCCATATTTCCTATGTCCTCAGCTAATGCTCTGATTGAAAGAGAATCAATTTTAAGTTCTTTTGCATACTCCTACAAGGCAATTTGTCTCAGGTCTCACAGGCAGGGAGAGGCAAGAAAAAGTTTGTTTTTATAACTGTGATGTGGCTTTGGGATATGCTAAAGCTTTAAGCAACACAACAGTGTCTTTTTCCGGGTGGTTCTGAAAGTATCGAGTGACAGAAACCTAGACACATAGGGGAGCTTTGTAGCTTTACATACTTTGAAACTCTAGGTGTCTCCATCAATGGATGGCAGCTGAACACAGAAATTCACTGGCACCTACATCCAAGGCATAGCAGAATCCTGTGAAGAGTGAGACACCCAAGCCCCTCTGCGGATTTAGGTTTTAGCCCTAAGTTTTCCACAAAACGGGTTATCATTTTTAACCGCAGCCATTGCAAACAAACGGGGTAATCACCTTCATCTTACACTCACCCATGAGTTAAATACTTGCTCCTGTACGTGAGATGCATACAAACGAGAAAGGCAGATATTGGTACAGAACCTACTTACTTACAATCACTTTTTCTATATTTTTTCTTTTTTCTTTCCTTTTTTTTTTTTTTTTTTTTTAATTATTATTCTTCCTGGAGAGAATCGTGTGTAATTAGATCAGATCAAGCTAAAATGGCATTGGTTTTCTTCTCACTCTTCCCTTCCCTCTCAGTGCCTCTCATCAGCTCTGCAGCAGCAATACTCTAGCTCCACTGACTGATCTAAAGCGGGAACTGGTGCCTCATGGAAACACACTTCCCTGTGAACCGTGCTCAGCTACGTCTCTCTCCAGTCCTGCCTGCGCTTGCTTTTCCTGTGTAGTTTATTTTGTGCTGTCCTATTTCTTCTCCCATTTCCATAACAGTTTACTGCTGCTCGGTTGCAACAGCTTTGCTCTGCTTGTCATTGCTGATGCTGCTATTTTTGTAGCATTAGCAAAACAAAAAGGAAAATGCAATTATACTGATTTCTCTGAGAATTAATATGATCTTGTCAGCACGCCGGGAAAACAACAGCTTAGTTTCTAGACAAGTTCAAAGAATTAAACAACTTTGCATCAGCAACTCTATCCATCAGCAAGCGATTCTAAAGAAAAATGCACTTGCCTTAAACATCCCTCTCTACCCCTTTTCTCCTGCTTTTGAAAAATTAAGGGCATTTGTTCATATGAGTAGTCAATTAGCTTGACTTCTTTCCTTAGACAGCACCAACTTGTATCCTTGACTAACCGCAGTAATTGAGTGGGTGTTTTGAAATGTACCAAAGTTTACATTTCTGGGACTCATTAAGTCACATCATTGGATATAATTTCAGTTGTCCAAAATTATGCGCAATACGCTACTTTTTCTTTGATGGTATCTGAGTGCAAGAACTGGCAGAAAAATTAATAAATCCCATTTGATTATTCCTATGTTAGCATGTAATATTCCGTTACCTCACTCTAATAAAAAAAAATCCTAACAGCTAGACCTTCTCTTCTCAGATACTCTGAGGAAGTTGGCACAAACATTTTCTGCAGGCTCTGGCGAATGAGCCCGGTGTGTAGAAACTGAAGTGTCTAATCTAATCTGCTGAGGGATCTGCACCGCATACATTACCCTGACATTTAAAGTCTCATAGTCAGTGACCGGTTAACCAAATCTGTCACTGTGACAGACATGTATTTCTACATGCTGCGCCACAACTTAATCTTTCAGGCACAGGGTAGGTGAAGTAAGTTGTAGCATGGTGACTGAGAATCTATAGCATCTTTGGTGACGAGATTGCTAGCTTGGTGTTAGAACGGATCACTTTTGATTTGCAAAAGAAGCAAAGGAACTTGTCTAGTATGCCTTACAACAAATCAGCAAAACTCCGGGTCCTTTACAATTACTGTTATTAGTATGTGTTGCTACAAACCTCCACCTCCCTCTTTTTCCTGGATACTGGGGCCCGTGACAATAATTTCTGGGAGTGAAGGTTGTTTTGAAAACGGCTGCTTGGTGACACCTCTGAAACTCTGAATTACCTCTTTGCCTACCTTGTGATTAGTGTGCGTCATGCTGTAAATCTGCCCGAGTCAGAACGTTATCTTATCTGACATCTCCCCACCGCGTTGTAAAATACAACGCAGTTCACAGTCCCACTGCACCGACTATTTTTAACTAAGTGAGGAACAGGCTGGAATTCCCCTGGCACGCTCTGGTTTCCAACCCCTTGTTCCCTTCTGCGGGGTTATTTGCTTAACAAGGCCAATAATCCTTATCCTGGAGCTGAGACCAGTATCCGTCTTTCTGAGCTGCCTCTTTCAACCTGCTCTCCCCGTGCTGCCCAGCGTGCGGGATGCCCTCACAAGCAAAGCATCTTGAAGCAGGATTTCTCCAACAGGGAAATCTCTTACCTGCGGGCTACAAGCACCCCTCAGGCCACGCGGATGGGACGGTGAAGCCCTGGTGCTTCCTCCAGCCCTAGGGAGCACGGCAAGCTGCCTGGTGATCCCTCCAGCCACAAACTCCATCCCGCCCCGTTGTGAGATTTGATTTTATTACACAGTGTCGGGCTTAGTTAATTTTTTTTCCCCTTTGGAGGATTTGCTCTGTTTTGTTTCTAAAGCTTTCCTGCAGGCCCTCGTCTGCTCCAGCTCCTTTGAAGAAAACCTCCATATGTTTTTGGAGAACAAGAGGCTTTTGCGCCTGTGACTCAGTAGCAGTGAGGCTGCTTTTTTTGGTTTATTTTTTCATGTTTATTAGGACGTTCCAGCGAAGGGGCTGTGCAAGCCTAAGCGCGGAAGCTGCATGCGGAATCCCACTCTAACAAGAAGCACCAAGTCACAGAGATCAGAGCCTTGGCGGCAGGTCGTGCAGCGCGCCGAGGACAGGAGTTTGACAGCAGCATCCCGGTCACTCCCACAAAGCTCTTAAACCCTCCGTTACCGTAGCCGGTGCTTCGGGCTGCGCGGTTTAATGCGCAGCTCCCAGATCAATGTGATCTGCTAATAGGTTCAATAAGGCCCCTCCGAGCTTTAATATTTCCCGCAAAAGGCCCCTTGACGCCACGGCTGCAGTTACCGCTGTGATGGTGATAACACGCACCCCGCGCCTAAGTGAAAGCAGCTGGGATGGTGGTGGCACTCGGGCAGCCTTCGCGAGAGCCCTCCACTTGCGAGCCCTCCTCACACACCAAACATACGGCGGGGTCTCAAAAAGCCGCGCTAAACAATCGCGCAGGGCAGGCAGAAAACAGGCTAAAAGCTCCCCCGTTTATTGAACGCACTTTGGCACATGGGGTCGCGGTCTGCAGGGAGAGCAGGATGCGCCACTCGATGGGACAGTCGGACGCGCCACTCCACGGATGGAGATCACGGGGCAGCAGCTGCACAAGGGGCTGCTGCCCCTTGCCGGAGCCAGGCCCTCTCCATAACTTGAAGCCTCCATATCCCCCAGATCACTGAAGCCACTTTCAGCGTGTGATTTCTCACCCTGCTGGTTCCTCCTGCATGTGCCCAGCCATGCTCCTTGTCATGGGGCACCTGCTGGTCCCCGCTGCAGAATCTGGGTGTTTTACTCGGGTTTTGCTAATCTGGGAGCTGGGTGCTGAGCCAGCGGTGGATTCCTGGCTCGGGAGCGAGGGCAGCCCGGGCTCAGGGCAAGCGGAGAGGAGAGCCCCAGCTCCAGCGTCCGGCCCCTGTCACAGCCCTCCTGGGCAGGAATCCGCAGCTGATGGTGCCCAGTGTTCGTGGGGACAGGGGATGGGAATGGAGGACAAAGGCACAGAAAGTAGGAAAAGGGGAAAAGAGGAAAAAAGAAGAAAAAAGGGGAAACAGGAGAAAAAAGGGAAAAGGGAAGAAAACGAGGAAAGAAAAAGATGAAGAAATGACAGAATTGAAAAGGAAAAAGGAAAGGAAGAAAGGGGAAAAATGAGAAAGGGAGTAAGAAGGAAAAAAAGGGAAAAAAGTGGGAGGAAAAGGGGAGGAAGGAGGGAAGGAAGGACGGAGGGAAGGAAGGAGGGAGGGACGGAAGTACGGACGGACGGACG
>JAWLRI010000039.1:7062523-7079420 GCA_034781795.1 Crypturellus tataupa
TTTTTTTTTCCCTTTAATTTTCATCTTTTTTTCCTTTTTCTATTTTTTTTTTTCCCTTCCGCGCTCTCACTGAAAGCCCTCGCGCAACCGGGGAGCGCCGGGCGCCCTGGATAAACTTAACTCGCCGTCCCGGGGCGCCTCGTGCTCCGCCGGAGCCGGAGCGCCCCCCGAGCGGGCTGGGATTCCCTCTGACAGCCCGGCCCCGGCAGGGATGCGCCTGCTGCCGCCGCAGCCCTGCTCGCTTGCCCAGGGGATGCTGCGCGAGGCAGGGGGACTCGCTCCCGAACTTCGGGATGCGCCAGCATCCCGGCCCGCGGGAGCATCCCCGCGGCTCCGTCGCCTTGGGGAATAACGTCCCGGACTCGAAGCGTTCCCTGAGCTCCCTTCCCACGCACCTGCCGCCGCGGCCGCGGATCAGGCGCCGCTTGCGGGATAGCCCCGTTATTCCCGAGGGCTGCTGCTCCAGTGCCTCTTGTGCGCGGAAAGCAAGTGCCAAACGTTGAGTCCTGCTCCGGTCTGGGACTGGGAGCAGCGTCTGCTGGAGAAAAGTGGCAATTCAGGCGTCAGCCCGCCGGTCATTTACATGCGCTTGAGGTCTCCCGAAGCGGTGAAGTGTTTTTCGGTTCCTGTGAGCCTTCCAATTAGGGACCACGATCTTCCACTATCCTTCCTGTCCCCATTTACTATTTTAGTTCATAATTCACAAAGGGTAAAAGAAGAGGAAAAAAAAAAAAGGCAACTTTTTTTCCTCTTCCTCCCGCCCAAACTCTGAAGTCTGAGTTAGATCAACAGAAAGCAGTGACTGTTTTGACACACTGACACTACTTTAAACCCGCTTGTTGTAGTTGAGAGCTGCAGGAGTTGTGGAATATTTATGTAACCCCGAGTAGCGTATGTTGCAATATTTGGGCAAAAGTGGGTTGCTTAAGGACATGGTTACAAGCCCCTCCTGCAGGCCGGTTCAGCCTGGGTAGGGATAGGATACCCTCTTAAGTGCTAGTTGATATTTTTGATGTGGGGCTTGATCTCGCATGAATGTGCCCTAATGCAATCAAGAAATAGTGATATTTGATTGTGGGCTGTCTTAGTGCGTGATTACCTTCTCCATCCTGTCTGTTTCCTCATTATTAACTCCATGCTGCATAAAAGGTATTCCAAAATGCTGCTTTGTTTTCATGCTTACCTAGTGGCTCAGTGAAGCACTCCTTATTTTAACTAATATTTAGGCACTCGCTAGAGTGCTCTAAAATCCTGTTAATGGGAGCTCAGTATCCGGATCGCTTAAATAGCAGTGTTTTCCACTGCAGCACTGGAAGGGGAAAGGCAGGAATTGCTGCGTGCCAGTAGCTGTTGAGCTGGGAGCGCTCCCCGTTCGAGGCAGCAGGCGCTCGGACCTAAAGTATCCTCTTTAAGTGTAATCACAGAATCTCGGTGCCCCACAGGAGCCTGCTTGAAATGTGACACTAGGAAAGGAGGTCAGCGCTGGAGCTGCGGGACACAGCACCCCATGTGGGAGATGGATCACGCTGCTGCCTCTAAGTGAATCAAGATTGTGCATTTAGGCTGGGAACCTGTGATGAGGGTTTCAGGAGGGCAGCGTCTTCCTACAGCTCTTCCTACATCCTTTGCCATGATATTGAAATTGCATCAGGCACTGTTCTCTTTTTTCTTTCTTTTTTTAATATAGTGATCAAACTTACTATATAAAGGGTGTCTTTAATTGCTTTCTGCATTTTTGATTTTGTGTAGGTTGGTTCAGATTAAGTGGCGTCATAAAAACTTCTTATAGCAAAATCAATTTCCCAATGGTAAAACCTAATATTTTAGCGGCTCTGTGGCACCAGACCTAAAACTGTGCAGGACGGTGATATAACAAACTCATTCGTCGTCTCAGCTTTATGACTTTATATCAAAAGGGTTCAATATTTTATTTCCCACCCTTCACTCAATTAAACTTAAATTGAATGAATTTAAAGTCTGAAGAAATTGAGTAGGGAAACACAGACGCTCTTACGTTTCATCGCTGGCCTACATAAGCTTTTGTGTAGTTCAGGCTCAGGCAGATATGTGGCACACATAATGAGTGTAAACATGTGATCTTTTGATCAATTGACTTATTGATGAGTTTGAATGAACATGACAGCATCTCAGCCCGAGAGCCAGTGTAAAGGCGAAACAGTGCTCTCTTTTTCCTGTGGATCTAGAAAACAAGCTTTTGTCACCCTTTTTGCTTCTGTTATAATGCTCATGGACAGCTGTGATATTTCCAAGTTACATGCAGAGATTACTGGAGGGGAGTGAGGGAGGAGAGCCCCCCCCTCATTCCTTATCTTTGCTCATCTAGGAGAATATAAATATATTTTTCCCTTTAGTTTTGCTCCTTTGCTTTATTTGAAGGTAGATATGACGCCCAGTAACCTGGAAGAAGAGGTAAATGGGGGAGAGGAGAGGAAATATTTAGGTGTTTGTTTAATGACACATTGAGTTCATATTTGTTGTTAACAAGCTTATTTATTGCAGAATAAAATTGTCCTGGAGCTGATCAGAAAGGGGTAGGGAGAAGCGCAGCTTCCCGCTGCTGCGGATGCGCCGAAGATCTCCTTGTTGCATTGTGTTAAATCCAGCTTCTTGACAGATTAAGGGGGCTAATCTCTAGTCGCTTCACATGCAGTTCTTGGTTCCTGTCAGCATGTACCGGTATTACAGGAAGGCAGCATATTGCAGCGATTAGGCTCACGCGCTTGCGTGGTTACTTTTGCTTGCAGAAGCAGGCAGTTTGGCCCGTGGGTGCCTCGTGTTGAGGCTGCCGCCCTTTGTGGGACCTGGGCCGAGTAAGATGTGTCACTGCCCGTTTATAGCTGGGCTGGGGAGGAGGTTGCAGGTTACAGGAAACTTGTAAAACAAAAACAAAAACAAAAGCCGAACAACGTGTCCTCTGAAGCCTTCCTTTTGCCTACCAAGAGTCAGAAGAAAGGCATGTTTTAGGAAGGATGTCAGCAGGCGTCTTTAACCTTGAATGAGGTATCGTCTGTGTGGCCCATAGGCAAAATTGGAACTCTGAGCAGTACATACGGACTTGTCCCTCTTAGCGGAGGGCTCTTCCATGAGATTTGGGGCCAAAGACCAAATTTCCTTGGCTTGTGCTCTGTTTTATCTAGGTCTCCCTGGGACGTTCTTGCTGATGGCAGAAACACTATCCGACATCCTGGTTTCAGAGTTGTGGTGCGGTGTTGAGGAAATCCTAACGAATGTCTTCACCGTGCGGAGCTTGAAACCCGCGAATTTTAGAAATAGGCTGAGTCCGTGCACGTTGCGCAGTACCTCTGCTGGGGCTGCCACAGAAGATTTAATCTAGCAAGTGACCCAAATACATGCAGTAGAAGAACAAGTATAAGTACATGGGGGGAAATTGCTTGCCATCTGTCTCTGTTGAGCTGTATGTGTGTATTCGATTATTAATTTACATCTGTGATTTTTGGTGCCCTCTTTTTGTCATTAACTCTTAATTTTTCAACTCTAAAGGCATTTCTCTGGTAGCTTTCAGGAGGTCTGCTCTCAGATGGCTGCAGTCTTTTACATTTCAGCAGTGAGGATTTTGGTGGGGAAAGGAGGAGAGGAGGGGACCAGCTTAGTTCCTCTCTAGTCCTTTGCCTGTTTCTCTTCTCTTGTCTTAAAAGTGTTAATTTCAAGAGACCATAAAGACAATTTGTACGTGAAACATAGCCGTTAACATAATGATAAAAACATAATCCAGAAAGAGACGCCTCAGTAAGGGAGGCTGTTTAATTTTCAGGTGTTGTAGTTAAGTATCAACCAACTGAACCAGTCATTGATTAGACATTGTGATGAATCTAGCATGGTAATATCCTGTTAATGTGATGCCCATGGTATTTAAAATGCTGAACATAATCTAAAAATGCATTTGACTTTTGCTTTAAGAGCTGTGCATTGAGCAGAACCCTTCTGATGAAAATGGGAAGTTTCAGCTTCATCAGAGAGTATGATTTTTGCAATGGAGATGCTGTAGTGCAGAGTCCTTTTTGGAAGCAAAAGAGAAATCGTGTCCCCACAGGCTTTATTTTAGGATTCTGGTTGCATATATAACACTAACATAAACCGTGTCGCATTTGGTAGCTGGTTCAGAGAGTAAGTTCATTACAGTTAGCAGACTCTCCCTATCTGAGTCACGGGCTGGATATGTCTCATCTGCAGGAAGTTCTTCCAGCTCACAAACAGAGTTGCAAATTCAAGTGATCCACTTTCTCTTGCATCCCCCATATGTATTCCAGCTGCACTGCTGAATCCTTTAAGTTTGCCAGAGTGAAAGTCTCTTGAAAGGCTCAGAAGTCTCTCATCCCAATTTGTTAACCATCTGATAGCGGCAAGGATGCTGAGTTAGGGCTTCTCTGCCTCCCTCAGCTGGAAATTTGCCTTGCCCTTGTTGCCGACTGCTCCAACTTTTTTCTGTTTTTTGTTTTTCCCTTTTTTTCTTCCCCGTGAGGTTGGCTGCAGCGGCTCTGCTGGTTGTTTATGGAGTCGCCGTCACTAGCTGGAGTGTTTGATGCTGGAGCTGGGGACGCAGGCCCGCTGGCAACCTGCGGCATGAGTTGTTCCAAGCTTGTCGCTGGAGAAGTGGAGCGAGGCTGAAGGCACCAACGCTCCTTCTTGTTGCTGCTTACGTTAATGCTTCTGGATTAATTGGCTGTTTTGAAAGAAGCATTTTTTTTTTTAACCATCCATTCCTCTCGTTTTTAATCCATGTTTCTGGTCCAAAATGATTGTTTAAAAGATGGAGATGTTTTGCCTGGAGATCCAAACCTTATGCTGAAAGTTCCTTCTCCTCTGATACTTTGGCTCTTGTATTTTTTTGTTTTATTTTTTAATAATTTTTAGAATTTCTCTTGTTTTCAGCAGCCCACTGTTAACCTCTGAGGTTTGGCAGCCTTTGAGCTCCTGTGCTTCCCCAGCGAGACTGACTGACCGAGTGTATTAACTCTGCTTGCCTTCCCTCAAAATATAAGCTCGCTTGGTGTCGTGGTTGCAGCAGAATTTCTGTTCACTTCCTTAGAGAAGGTTTAGTCCCAGGATGGCCTTGGAGTCTTGAGATACTTCCAGTGGGATACTGGAAGAGATGGTGCCTCCAAGGTGGCTGCAGGAGACACGAAGGGCCCGAGGAAGCTCACGTGGGACCGTTTGAAGCTGATGGTTCCCACTGTCCCCAAGTGGAGAGCACCAGTCGTGATGCTTCAATGGGTGCCACCCCTGCCATTCCTGTCCCTGCAAAGCCTCGGGAGGAAGCAAGAGCAGAAGTAACTTCCCTGAGCACTTATCCTTGCTTTCCGTGGTGCTAATTAGTCTGTTGGCCCTCATTTTCCTATCGGCTTCATATGGAGATTTTTGATGAATAGTGGGAGGATTCAGCTGGAGGCAAAAAACACTCATTTACTCTCTTCATATCACATCTTCTCCACGTCTTTTCATGTTTTACTGTTTGTTTTATTAGAAATATGTGCTGTTGCCACAAATTATTTTGTCTTCTTTATATTATTTTCTTTTTTTTTTTTTTTGCAGGGGTGTGTATAAGCGGTCCATGTGCTTTAAAAGCTCTTACAGAAGCAGCGCGTTCTCTAAAAGCATGTGTAGGTGTACACACGATGTGTGTGCAGTAAACAGAGGAGCAGGGTGGTGTGTTTCACCCACCAAAACGGGAGACCGAGTGTTTTTTGTCTTCCGTCTTTCCAGCAAAGAGCTGGACGAACTCGGAGCGCAACCTCCTCGGTGGGAGTGAAGAGCCTGGGCCACAGCCGTGCCCTGTGCCCAGCTGGCCGGGAATGGAGCCGGGTTCTCCACACGGCAGTGCAGAGCGATGCCCTCGCCCTGCTGCGCCGGCCTGGGGTTTCCCCCCTCTTCATTCACAGACCTGTCGAGGGAGCGAGAAACCTGTCCTGGCCTCTTACCCGGGCTTCAGGGGAGCCACGCATCCCGGGCAGCTTTCCCTGAACGGAACGTTATGCCGTCGCGTTTTGCTAACAAGAGGATTACACGAGTTTTGACTCTTCCGCGCTCCAGCTTCATCCAGTGTTAATGCAGAGGAACAGCCCTGTAATTGGTAGCAGGGCTGTTGCTTAAACCCCTGCCGGTGCCTGGATGCTTTTTTCATTAAACTTGTTAAGCCACACGCTTAGATCCTAAAAAAAGGACTTGGGTGCTCGAAACGAGGTCATGATTCAGTGACCAAAATTGTCTCAGAAACAAATGAGCCCTCCCAGCAGCAGCCTAAACTGCTCCCAGATCTTTTTGTTGCCTTCACTTCCCACCCGCAAGGGCTTTTTGCACATACAAATTAATGGTCCTGGGCGCATGTACCGGAGTGCAGAGATCCTTTCCCTCGACCCCTTCCCCACTGTCCTATGGAACAAACTGTGTCCCCTGCTTTGGGGACCCTCCTGGTGGGACATGGCGAGGCTTTGAACCCTCTCAGGTTCCTAAATAAAACATGGATGCGCATAAGGTTGTTGTTCGTAGGCCTCAGAAATGGCATTTCATTTTTCTGCTCGGTGTTTCCCAATGCTTGGTTGCCTATTCTGGCTAAATGGGACTTTTTTTTTTTTTTTTTTTTTTTTTTTTTTTGGCTCTCTTTTTAACTTTTTCTGAGTCTCTCCTGTGTCTCTGATGCAGTGTAATTTAACTGTGTCATTTGCATGGCTCTCTATAGAACAGATGCTGTCTATAGGAGGCAGTGACTGACCAGTAAGTGCCCAGGCTCCCTACCGAGTGGTGCACCAAGGAATATTTTTATGAAATCTTGCTTCTAACCTCTGCACAGAAATGTTTTCTCAGTTGCTGTTTGAAATGGCTTTAAAATTTTGCTCAGTAAATTACTGAAACTGATAGTTACTTACTTTGGTGTTCAAAATAAAAATAATAAAAAAAGGCAAGCCAGAATTCAGGTCCTTGAGTAAAGTGCTGAGAATTCCCTCAGGAGAAGCATTTCCTTGAGTTGACGTTTTTAGTGCTTTTAAACCAGCAGAATTAGTAAGTGGAGACCCTCCTGCTGGCCAAGCAAATGGATGCTGTCCATTATAAAGATTTAAGAATTAGCACCAATTCCAGGAAATAAACCCGTCTGTACATAAGGGCTGGCTCTGCCCATCGCTGAGGAGCAAACTCAACTCCTCCAAAATCCACCCTATTCGAACAGTGGGGGGAAAAAAGTGTCGGGAAAAGAAGTTTCCCGTTTTGCTTCTGGAGCTTGACAGTGGTGGCACACACCTGCCATAAGTTAAATTTTAAATACTCTACATGAGACTGGTGCCTGTTTTAGGACGGCGCATCCCACAGCGAGCGGCTCCGGCGCCTGCTGGGCCTCCAGCGTGTTTGTGCAGCGCGTTTTTAGCCTCCACCGTTTGAGTAGCTGCGTTGCCAGTCAACACACGAGTAACCCAACTGCAGGTCTTCATGTATTTGCAGCTATGCATTTGACAGGCTTTTAGAAGATGTTTTGAAGTGAAAGATGCTGTTTGCTGGGTTGTGAAGTAGTAGGTCACCATCTGGGAGGAAGCCCAGGGAGAAGTAGAGCTGCTAACCCAGCATGTTTTTTTTTTTTTTTGTTGCTTTACCCCAAGTGACTAATTTGTTCCAGGTGCCTTGCATGAGAGCTTAAAGTGGGAGTTCATTCTGAAAATCATCATCTTCTGGGAATTCTGACTTTGTCTCATGTGCATAGTTTGGCTTTATCACTTGCAGAGTGTATTTCTGCTCGTGGGCTATGGGGAGTGCAGGAGCATTTTGCTAACCAGCATGCAGAGCAGCACTGTTAAGTGATGCACTGAAAGGCATCTTTTTGCATTGAAAGCGGTAGTCTTAAGGCTTGCTATGCTATTGGTTCAGCACAGCGTCATTGCACCTCTGCAGGCTGCTCCTGCTTTCAGCCCTTTTTAAATGATATTTGCAGTACTAGGATAACGTATGAGCGTTCTTGAATTTTGTTTTACAGTGTGACAACATTCATGGGCTGGGAGCAGTTATGTTTGGCTGGATCTTTTGTTTGAGTGGGCTTGTAATATGCTATGTTGACATGGGAGTTAGGCCCTGATATATAAATTCACATGAGATGCTCATGGTCACCCCTCCAGCAACTGGAGTAGCTTTTCCTAACCCCAAATAACACGGGAGGGTTTTCTTATCCAGTAAAAGGAGCTGCAGTGGCTTCAGTGGGGCTTTGGCTGTGTGAACTGACTTGTAGATGTTGTTCTGTAGGTTGAGAGCTCTTTCACACTTCATAATCTATCTAAAACAGACTCTCTCTCTTCAAATAAAATATTCAGAGGAATATTGTGCCACATCACGTCCTCTGATTTCCCCCAATTGTGTGAACATGAAGGTGCAATCATGCCTTTTCTTGTGCTTGATACTGCATTTATTTGATGTGACTGGAGCTTAATGTGGCAGTAGTTTTGATTGTTTTAATTAAGTTGATTACAAGATGAAGAAGAAATGAGGTTCAGAAACGAGGGAATATCTTAAGAAACTGTTAATCTTTTTATTTTGTGTGTTAAACATCAGCACTCCAGATACCACTGGAATACAAAAAAGTATTTGCATCTTGGGTCAAGACTCCGGTCTGGCTGCATTTGGTCTCAAATTTTCACCAGTGAATCACCTTGGGTAACTCTTAGAAATGTTGGGGATGAAGTGACAAGTTTGCTTTGTGGGTCTGCAGCAAGGTTGCTCCGTTTCTGCCGTCCTTTCTCTGCCCTTCTGTGCTCCCTCCTTGCCAAAAACCACTGTATGGTGGTTCCTGCGGAGATACTTCTATGTGTGGTATGTATCTATCTGTATATTTTTCTTATTGGAAAATCCTGAATTATAACAATAAGTTCCCTGTGATAAATTCCATGAAGCTTCAGTGTGTGTATATATGTACTTCATTTTCTCCAAACAATTTCAATTGCACTTGTGGAAACTTTAAAATATCGGTGTCTTTTTTCCCAAGAGGGAAAGTGAAAATAGGTCTCGCAAAATTAAAATTAGTTGCAGAAGAAAGATTTATTTTTTGTAATGAATTGTTTTTAATTAAACTTTTGATCTTTTACAATTTATAATTAAAACAGAAGAAAACGTGGGCTTTTTTTAAAAGCACTTTGATTCAAATAAAGATTCCAGTGCCAAAAAATAATTTAAATGCTGCATGACTGTATAAATAGCACTTGCAAAAACAGCGAGTTCTAAGAGAACGATGAAACATTTTAATCAAATAAAACGGCATTCTCATGTGTAGCAGCTTTCTGTTAGTAAAGAAGCGGTCCTGTAAAGCTTCCTGGTAACACCACTATACCTGAATAAATTCTGTGGTCTTTGCGTGGAGAAGATGTAGCTTTATGATCTACTCCATTTCACAGTACATTACTCATCCCTTAGATGTAACTCGCTTGGATTATTAAGAAGGGTGGTGTTTCTTTTAATGAATCTCCTGCTTCTGGAGAACTCTCAAGATGCCATTTTTTCCTTTTTTTGAGATGAAGGGCTCAGGTACGGGGAAGGGCCTTGAAGAGAATGAAGCAGATGGTACCGTGTGCGGTTTTGCTCGCGTCAGAAGAGCTGACAAGGAGCGGAATGAGTGCACAGTGCTGCGGGCGCTGCATGCAGGGTGCCCGTCCTGCACCTCTGCCCGGGCCTCAAGGTGCCGTGCGGGTCGGTACCTCCTGCCGCTGCGCCCTGCTCCTGCGTGACTGCGGGAATCACGTCTTTATTCTGCGTATTGCACGCGCCGGTGCAGCATGACTCACGCTTTGATAAGGGCGTCGGGGTGTTATTTCAAAATGTTGCCGTGGGTCGTAAAGAAGGGAGGTTCCGTGGCAGTTCCTTCATGTGCTTTCCTCTTTCCTCAGGGCGCAGGATGTTTGCCTACCCAGAGCAGCTTGGCCACTCTTGGGTATATTTTGCTGTACATTTTCTTTTTAAAACGTTTAGTCTCTAACTTTTTTAACCACCCTGTTTTAATTAACATTGAGTAAACTTGCATGCATTCAAAACAGACCTCCCAGTTACCTTGATTGATGGTGGGCAGAGCTAGTGGCACCTTCCTGCATGGCAGGGAGAGAGTTAAAGCCGCAAGGAAAGCTTATGTGTTCTCAAAGTAGGAAGCTCGTTTGTCCTCTGCAATTTAGAGCCTGCTTTTAGCACTTGACAAAGAAAATGATGTAAGGATGTTAAGAAAAAGTAGATGTTTATAACTGAGCAGCATTGATTTGCAGAGGTAGGATGAACCCGAGAGTGATTTTTTCAGGAAATTTCTCCTCTAGGGGACAGTCAGCTCTTTCTTGCATCCCTGCTAAGTGTTCCCTTATCAATCATTATACACGATCCTTTCTCAAAATACTAAAAAGGCCGGGTGATTTAGGGGTTGGGAGTGGGCCTAGGAGAGGAAAAGGAGACTCCGTAAGGTCAGGGTTGGCAATTGGAGGTTGGCACCCAATTGGTGCACACCTAATCCAGTAGTTGGCACTGCTAATGAGTATTCATACTTAATATTTTACTCTTTGGAAAAATGCTAAAAATGCCAACTGTGCGGGAATGCTTGCAGTGCTGTGTCCATCTGACACACATGCTCTGCCTACTGTTCTTCTCAGCTGCTGGCTCCACATGTAGGAAATTCTGCGAGTTTTGCCGGGAGGGGGTCACTGTCACCCTGCTGTAACCTCGGTGCTTCCTGGCCTCAGGTTCAGCCAAGGGAGCTTGTGTAAGCAAGAAAACCGGACCCGCAGCTCTGCAGGTACCGCGGCGATATAAATATCTCAAAAAGCGCTCCGGGCGAGGTACCACCCTGTATTTGCACACTTTCCAGAAGCCTCATGCTGCGTGCAATATTTAAATTTACCCACTTGGCTCCGAGCTTGGCTTGTGCTGAACATCTCGCTGGCTGCACTCCGCAGGTTCTGGGGAGGGCTCCTGTTATAGGCAAGGAATTCCAGCTTGTTCCTGCTGTGCTAAAAGATAAATAATTGTTAATGATGTGAAAGAGTGTGAGAGCTTGTTTTGCAGAAAGAAAAATTAAAACACTATTACCACTGAAGCCAAAAATGTTACAATGCTGTTTTTTAATAAGCGAAGTGAACGTAAAACATGCAAATGAAGAAGTAATACCCAGGTAAGTATAAGTACAGAAAAATTCACAGAGCTCCTGCATAAGCAATATGCTGTCAATGCCTTTTCTCTGCAAGTGTGGAATAAAATATTGTTATCTGAATTTTCCAGAAATAGGTGGGATTAAAATCAGTTTATGCAGGAATTTTCCTTTGGTCTGGCATAATTGGAATCCTGCTTGAAAGGATAACTTGTGTTTGATCTTTTTAGTGTGGGCAAGGGCAGTCTGTTCGCTGTGCGGCACAGTGGGAGTGATTGCTGAATACTCTTTTGCTTAAGCCACTGCCCTGAGAACACTTTATTTTGCAAACGTCCCTTAAGATAAGAAATCATGAGGAAACATCTGTGTGTGGAATAGGGTAAAAAATGTGAAGCTTCGTCCTTGATGCATTATATTATGTGGCTGAGAAGATACTAGTATGTGGAGACTCTTGTGTCCTATCCTGGTTTTTCATGGATTAAGATCCTACTGAGGACCTGTGAGGCAGCACAACACAGTGTTTTTAGGGAAGAGCCGGTATGTAATAATTCGTAGCATAAACCTGACTGCTCGCCAGCTACCTGTTTGCCAAGGGTAAATGAACGTGCTCTTGGAATAGGCTACTCAAGGAGGACTGTGTTTACTGTGTGGTATTTTGCATTGCAAAGCGCAGAAGAACCCTGGTCCTACCTGGGTGGTTGCTTTCAATATGCATATTTAGCTGTGGATGGAGTGGATATAGGTTTTTTTTTCATCTTAGCTCTGCTTCCAGCAATGTCTGTGCAGCAGCGCAGGTGGAGGAGTGAGTGGAGGGATGAACTCTCACTTGTGCATCTTCCAAATAAGTGATTAAATTAATAACAAATGGGATGTCCCAGGAACTGTAAGCTCATAAATACAGTAAGCAGTATGATAATATAAAAATCTTGTAAAAAGCCTGTTTTTTTTTGTTTTCTATCCAAAAGTCTGAGTTTAGTTGTTGTTCTAAATTTCAGCGGAAACTCTTGAACGGGAGTTACTTCTACACTTACATTTTCTGCAGCAAAAGATCTGTGTTGGGTTTGCCCTTTTGGGGGTTTTCTTTGTTCTGCTGAAGGTTCAAACTAGGTGCTTGGGTCACCTTAGACAATCCATCCTAAATAAAAAGTTTAAATGAGCAAGCAAGTGCAGAGGTTATATTTCAGCTGTTGCTTCAGGAATCGACTAAACCTTGATTTAATTGAGTTCAATTTAGATTGGTTGAGTATTGCTGCCATTGTAATTAAAGAAAGAAAACTGCAGCTGACTAATTTTCTGTGTGTGTCTTGTATCAGCCAGAAACTTATTGCTTTTCTTGAAGTAGAAATGAACAGATGAAGGTGGCGGCGAAGTGAAATCACTGGATGTGCTGAGGTGATTATGCATTAACTAAATAGTGCTTATTGGGACAAAAAAATAACCACACTGGAGGCGAGGAGTAGTCCACTTAGAAGGAGGTAGAAAAATATGACCTAATAATCTGCTTTAGTGCTGGTCTATTTTTTGTATCCTAACTTAGTTAAGGCCAGGATGAAAGCAAATCTCTTTGTAGCTCCCAGATGTAAGCGCGAAGAGATGAAATGGCAGCCTAGGCCTCGGATTGCGGCAGTTTGCCTTCAGTTCTGCAACTGCTTGGACATGTGCTCAGCTTCTCAGATGAAAACAGCCCCATTAGATGAAGCGTGGGTCCAACTGGAGCCGATGGTAAAGGCCATGGCAATTTAAACAGGGCTTGAATTTCATGAATGAGTTCAGTGAAACTACTTGTATATGTAAAGTTAAACACATGGCTAAGTGTTTGCAGGACGGAGGACCGGCAAGGAAACCCTTGCGACGCAGTTTGGTATTTGACCTGTCTTGCTTTTGTATGATGGAGAGCCAGAGTAAGGAAGTAGATGAACCTTTGGGGCAAAAGCAAACACAAAGTATATGGAACTTAATAAATAACTACAATTCATAAAACGCTTGGTTGGTCCTAAATAATGAAGCAGTGAAAAAGTTTATGGGCTATGCTTGTTCTTGTAGTGTATTTTTATTTTATATTATTTGGCACAAATGCATAGAAGGAATTAGTATCATCATTATGTTCATTATTCAGAAGAACTCTGTATTGGGAGAAGCTTTCTTTTGAAGGGAGGAGAGAAAATAGAGATTACAGGCCAAAAAAAGCCCCAGTCTGCTACTGGATCATAGCACTTAGCAATATTTTATTATGTCAACTGGTGTAATCTTCATTTATGTTAACTACTTAATTTCATATCTCGCTTGGTAAAGAAAAAAAATGTGGATTTTATGATAGCTTTGACAGTTCTCGCCAGCTGAGACTCTCCCTTCCAGATGTTTCACCTGTTTGGAAATTTGATTTGGAGCGATTTGTGCTGCAAAACAACTGTCACATGCGTTAACAGATCTGTGTCTTTCTTGCAGAGCATCTTTGCAGAGTCTAGATTCATGTTTCTTGGCTAGAAATGCTATTTGAACTACTGCCCCCTTAATCCTGTGAGATTTAGATAAGTGCAGTTTTCCAGGTTCGTGCGGGAGTCCTAGTTTAAATTTCATAACACACATGCAACTGAAAATTAGCATGAAATTTTCCGGCAATCTGACAGTCCTCTGTACCCGTGGAAACAGTTGCACAGTGAAGTGTGTGCAGATAATGTTGCCCAGTGCTCTTTCTGCATACTGTGTACCTGTTTCACCTAGTGAGCGCTGAAAAGCTGCAGTTTAATTCTCATTTAGTCTAAGCCTGCGCTAATCTCTGAGAGAAACACTGAGATCTTGAGGAAATAATAGCTACTGGTCCTTTTGTTAAAGGACTTCATTTTGGCTCACTGTTGAGGGTCTTTTTTCTGTGCAGGACTTCAAATGCCAGTAATGGAAGGACTCTCTCTCTGCTGGTGAGATTTCAGGTTTGGGGTGCAGTCTTTCCTTTGGCTTTGCTGTCTCCCCATACAGGTGGTACACAACCTTCTCTGGGTCTCTTCTTCAGACTGGGGACTAATATTGCCTGTATTTCTGGAGAATGGAGACGAACACATTGGCTGCGTTATCTTGTGGGTTGAGGTTGGAGGAAGAGACACAAGAACTGATACTGCACTGATGCAGAGGGCAAGTGTGAAAAAGGTAAAGTGGCAGTAGGAAAACCAGTGCTGGACTTTCCAGCTCGTGTGTGTGTACAGGTGCCTGGAGCAAATCCACTCCATTTATGTTATCTCACAGCATAGAGGCTGGTGCTTCAGGAGCGTTTGAGAAGGAAGCTTCTGCCCCATGGAGCTTCAGACAGAAAGGAGTGAAAAGAGCAATTGGAAAATTAAAAGCCTATGCATAGCGATCCTGAGAATTAGTGTGTTTTCCTTTGGCAGGTATGTGAGAGTCAGTGAATTTAGGGTGAGGAAAGGTCTGGAGAAGGAAGACAGCAAACTGGAAGGCGCACCAGAAATGAGTGATGTGAGAGTGCTAAGGAGCAGGATGCAGAGGACCCAAGTGGTGTGCAGACCGAGAGGACCGTGGCCCTCCCAGGGAAGTGGTGGAGTCACCGCCGCAGGCAATGCTCAAGAAACGTGCAGATGAGGCACTTAGGGAACGTCGTCGTTTAGCAGGCATGGTGGTGAAGGGCTTATGGTTGGACTCGATCATCTTGAAGGTCTTTTGCAACCATAATGATTCTATGATTCAGCGTGTGGCTGCTGCTACTACGTTCACCGAGAGGGACGTTAGCCCCTGGCTCGGCAGTCCTGTCCGTTTCTGCCGCAGTGAGCCAGGCCGGGTCACCCTGCTCCAGCCAAGGCGAATTGCTTCGCCGAAATCCTTCCAAGATCCATCCCTTCCCCAGCTCAGCCAGCAGGTCTGCAAGGGGCAGGCGCTGGTGTTGTAAGTGGTGATGAGCAATGGGTGCTGATAATCCGATCCGACGGCACCAAGGAAGCCCGTCCCCAGAGCTCCCCCTCCCTTCCAGCTTCGCTCTTGGCGAGTTTTCGGCTTGCTCTTCTAACCTGTGCCGTTGCTTTGTCTCCCTGGGTGGCTTTCCCCTCTCACGTTTCCTACAGTGGAAAGCTAATAAGACATATACAGAAAACAGACGCTGGAACCCAAGTAGGAAAAATGAGCAATGGTTTAGTTAATAGAGTTTGGCCATTCAAGGAGAAAGACACAATGTAGACTAGAAGAGAGAGATAAATTGCTTTGGAAGGGAAAATGGATAAAACAATGTGGCTGAAGACAGAGGCCTGACTGTTGCTGTGCAAAAGTGAGATTGCTGCGGGAGCTACGGTTTTGTGGCTGCCTCGTTTGGCTGTTCCTTGCGCTGAGCCCTGGTGTGGGACAGACAGTAATGATGCAAAGCCTTGTTGCTTTTAGCTGCCTCTTGCCAAGGCTGCTGTGTGGCTAATGAAGCGCTAGATTCAAACCTGGTCTTGGCAATAGTGGTTTGGTTGGAAGGCCAAACAGAGCTATCAGCAGAGACAATACTATTTTTAGGGTTATGTGAAGAAATACTTAATGATATAAGGCTATAGAAACTCTTGGAAAATGGCACCGTGCCTTGTTCTTTGAATGCTTTGCTCAGAAGAAGTTTTCAAATCCTTCTCAACATGGGAACTGACTGCATTTCAGACATAGCATTGCACAGCATGTGGCATTCATTTATTATCCCATTATTAGATTAAATGTGATGAATTAAACAAGTACTCTTTTCCCTTTGTGTGCCTAAGTTATTGTTATAGAGTACAAGCATACGATTTTAATACCAGGTAAATAAGCTCTTCTCTTTCTTTTTGGACTTTGGCTGCTTCTTTCCTAACCTAAAGGGCAAAGGAAAACTTAATTTTTACATTAAAGAAGAAGTGATTTGTAAAGACATATTATACTCCCAGGCCTCCAAGACTTGTGGTCTGAAAATGGAAACACAGCCACAACTAATGTATTCTGAGACCAACTCAGTGTGGAGTTTTACTGAAATGTTCAGTGGATGCCCTTAAGAACATTGAATGAAGCTTTCAAAACATTCCTGCATTTCCTTAACTTTGTGATTTTGTGTCCTGTGTGCTGGCAGCTTTGCAAAACTTCCTGGAATTTTGGTGCTAGCATGAGCTTGCTAGAAATGCTCTCTGTAGGCAAAGTATTATCAGTTTATCATGAAAATGAGGATAGTGATAGTTTCCCCTCCTCCTTTATATATCTCCCTCTCTTATCCTGAAGCTGAAAGAAAATACACTGTGATGTTATGTGTGTTTTATTTATTTTAATATAGTCATTTTTTTAGGACCAACTCTTTAAACTGTTTATGACCATGGCTTGTGTTCATCGTTATTTGCTGCAGCAATTCTTACCACATCCCTGGGCGTTGAGTGCTTTTGCCTAGTGGCAGCACTGGTCTTCATATGGTATGGAAGCAGTCTGCTTACACATATGAGCAAATAATAACTTTTTCAGTAATTATGTGGGGACTTGGCCGTACTACTGTCACCACAGCTACTGGTCAAGCTTAATATTATGGAGCCTATTCGAGGGGTAGTTGTATAACAGCAATATTTAACAGACAAATCATAGAATTGTTAAGGTTGAAAAGGACCTCTAGAGGCCATCTAGTCCAAACTCCCTGCACACGCAGGGTCACCTAGAACACATGGCACAGAGTGGCATCCAAGCACATTTTGAAGATTTCCAGAGAGGGAGATTGCACAACCTCTCTGGGCAGCCTGTTCCAGGGCTCTGTCACCCTCACTGTCAGAAAATTTTTCCTTAAGTTCCTGTGGA
>JAWLRI010000039.1:7079520-7171085 GCA_034781795.1 Crypturellus tataupa
GTGCTCCAGATGTGGCCTCACCAGGGCTGAGCAGAGGGGCAGGATCCCCTCCCTCGACCTGCTGGAGACGCTCCTCTCAATGCACCCCAGGACCCCATTGGCCTTCTTGGCCACGAGGGCACACTGCTCATGGTCAACCTGTCGTCCACCATGATGCCCAGGTCCTTCTCTGCAGAGCTGCTCTCCAGCAGGCCGGTCCTCAGCCTATACTGGTGTCTGCATTTTTTTCCTCCTCAAGCTATTAAGAGCTATTATACATTAAAAAAAATGTATTGTGACCAGTTAGGAATGCTAATACTGTTCTTTGCATGATTTTGGACCAACTTTGGTCTGGAGCTAGTTATCTTAAATCCATATGGCAATAGTAGGTGTCTAGGTGTTCCTACCTGAGCAGGGAGATTGGACTAGATGATCCCTAGAGGTCCTTTCCGACCTTAACCATTCTGTGATTCTGTGTAGTCCCCTGGTTTCAAGGGTATTTATTGCACTTTTGGAGACCATGCAAACCTGTGGGACAATTGCAGCCATCATCCAACCTAAAAGAGAACTAAAGGCACCAAAGGATCTGTGAATGGGGCTGAAGTATAGGCAGGGCACTACTTTTAATTTCCTCTCCGCTCCAAGTAAATTCCCAGGGTCTGAGCTGAAGGCCATCATTGTATTTTGTTCCTTTTAATGTCTGAATTACTTAGATTAACATCTTTCCAGTGTATGCTAGAATTGTGGCTTTCTCTTCAGTGTAAACGTAGTCAGAAAGTTGAGATGGAGCCTAGTACCAGGGCAATGTCAGCTTATGTGCAGAACGAGTGGTTCAAAGTCATAAACCTGCTCCTAAAGTGCTTGCAGTACAGCCTCTTACTCTGGGAGGAAAAACAACATAAAACAAACAAACAGAAAACAGCACAAGCCATAGTTACCTCTTCCCAATTTTTATCTTACTTACTAGGTTTGCTTGCCATTGGTGTGACAGTCTTATACTTTTAGGAATGTAGATTGAGATTTTTCTTCCTGTTTTATTTCTGGTTACTTAATGCTGTGGGTATTGATGAGGTAATGGAAATCTATAACTGGAACATTGGTGCAGGAAAACAAATTACATATAATCTTTTTCATCAACCATAATTAAAGGAATGATTATTACAATCAAATAATTGCATTTAATAGAGGATTTTTTTTGTTTGTTTCTGAATATCTCTTTCTTATTTTTCCCTTCATGTTTCGGAAGGTTGTTGGAAGAGTGTTTTATTTTGTTTCTTGCTCATGCCTCTGTTTAGGAGAAAGGGGAATTAGTACTTTCCGCAAGTAGTCATATTTCTTACCTCACTGAGGTATGAAAATGCAAGATGCAATGGTCAACCTGATACACAGTTGTTAGGTTTTAACCTTGGAATGATCAGCAGTGTCAGGCTTAATCTTGTGTGGATTTGCCTGAGGAGGAGTGTAAGCCTTTGGAGGGAGGTATTCCAAGTTGTGCTAATCCACTGATTTATAGAATAATATCTGCACCTTTAACAAAGACTTGCCTGTAGTTGTAGTTAAATAGATGATTTTATGAATATTTTTGAAATGGATTTTTCCACAGCCATTTCCCCTTTGCTTGCTTAGCATTGTTTTCTTCACTTAGGTTCCAGTTCCAATCATCCAGTACAAGGAAAAACAATGTCATGTTAAGAAAAAACACCGAACAAAATGCTAGAAGAGAGAAACATAGGAAACAGAGTCTTTTCATATCATCGTAAACCACGAACTGTGAAAGCCGTGCAGGCTCCGCTAATCTGCTTGCGTGTCAATATTGAATTTGCTCTGTTTTTCCTCCCGTGCCGCTTTGTTGTTTGCTTTGTCCGTATCTGCCACTGCCTTACGCCCAGTCCCAGCTCCCGTGACGGGCGGCAGAAGGCGCTTTGCGTTGGAGCAGCCTCCTGGCTGATTAAATGATACTCAGTTCTCCATATCTCGTCTTGCCGTGCTGGTTATGATTTGGGCACCTGGCCGCCTCCTGCACGCGTAGCTCCTTCGGAAGGACATGTGTCCAGGTTTTATGTTGGTGAACACCAGGAATGGGGCATCTTCTGTATTGCGGGAAGTTCCTGAATGCTGTGGGGAGGTAAAATGGAAAAGTAACAGCAAAGGTGCTTGCGTAACGGGGCCTGAATTTTATGGCTGCAGGACACCCCGCAGGCCCTGACCTTGGAGAGATGGGAGAGATGAGAGCGGGGGCCGCTCGGCGAAGGGAGCGGAGCTGCCAAGCGGTGCTGTGCGATCCGGGGCTGGTGGGCAGGCTTGGCGGAGCACCTCCTGTTGCCAGCGGGGTCTCACCAGCCCTGGAGAAAACATTTCGCTCGACAAAATTAATCTGATTTTCTATTTTCTTTTCTTTATGCCGATTAGGAACTGTCAATGCTTAGCAACTATGTGAGGTAGTTGTACCAGCCCCTTTCCTGCAAGCCACCACCTATATTTGCAATGTGCTTTTTTCCAGAGATGATTTTTGATGATCTTCTGGTTTCTTGTCCGAGTATTTTAAGCTCAGGCTTTGAGAGTGAACTGAGCTGGAAATGGCTTCGTGCATAAACTGCAGTGTCAGGAGGGTAAGGGTCATTTTGAATGATTAAAACGTTCCCTAAATGCTGACAGACACTTTGAAGAGATTAACCCCCAGATTAACCACCTCCCTTTTTAAACATGTTTTCTGTTACAACTGTTCGTTTTGCTAGGAGTAAAAATATTTATGTTCTCATCCTGATTTAATCTGGATTAATTTTTATTAGCCCAATCTGCTTTCTCTTTTCATTTTGACATCATGTTGAACTCTGCTAGGTCGATTAAAATAGTTTTAGCATTTGCGCTTGGCATGTTGAGACCTCCTAAAGTAATTTTTAAGGATAGCATTGCCGATTTTCCTTTTCCAGAACTTCATACCACTTTGCTTAACAGTAACTTTCTATAATGCCTAGAAATGTAGAATGGCAATAGGAAGGTTATCATCTGTTATTCCAGCTTTACAGGATCTTTTCTTTAATTCGAGCAGCTGAACTTTGGCAAGCTTCCTCCAACTTGCTGGCATGCAGTGTTAGCCCCAGCATAATTCCTGAGGTGTACAGGTAAAGAATTACTTATCTCTTTGTCAACAGTCTTGTTGAGGTCTTGAGAGGAAAAAAATACCTATATTTTTATTTCTTTGTCCTGACGCTGCCAAGGGCAGCCAGCAGGCAGAGGGTCGTGGTGCTCACGCTCTTGTCTCGCTGTGTGTAGCTGACTCAGAGCATCCAAACACTAAATGTGGAAACCAGCTTTTAGTTGCCTGAGCAGGTAACACTGTGCAAGAATTTGTACATAAGTGCCTTCTGCACGAAGATGTTTTATGAATACCAAATGTCATGTCAAAGTGTTTAGAAAGCAAAAGGAAACAGAGGCCCTTCGCAATTATTCATTTCTTTGTGCATCTCTTGGCTTTCCAGGAAAAACTTGTCTGTTTTTTTTCTGTCTTTTTAAAACAGTCAGAAATGTGGATTTATGTGTTGGAAAGGGCATCTCCATCACTTACCTTTTTTCACCTCCAAACAGAGGAGATGTTTGAAAGGAGACGGTATGAATTCAGAGGTGAAATTCATTTTCTCCATATGGGAAAAGGACTTTTCTGAGCTACGGACTCTGGTGTGGACCTTGATGAAAGACAGTGTGTGCTGCATCCCACGTGCCTTGTAGTGCGGTAGTGGGAGAGTTGCGTGCATCCTAAAATCAAATCCAACTTCAACCATTCTTTGGTTGGCCTCATCCAGCTTCACTTAAGGTGTCCGTGAGTCTCCTCCTCCTCAAAGGTGTTTTACACCTATGTCTTTTAAATATTTATGTTCTTTTAGTTCATGGGGAGATAGCAGAGAGTGGGAAAGAAGGCCTTTTAGCCTCCTTGAGGAGCAGTTTCTCAAAGACTTTAATTCCGGGTTCCATTCTGATATTCCATAAACTATTTTTTCCCCCTGGTTTTGGCTGTTTAATTTTCCAGATCTTCTCGATTGTGTTGCATTGCTTTTTACTTTGCAATAGTTTTGAAAATGACACTGTAACAAATGGTTCCAAAGTGCTGTTGGTCAGACGGCTTTGCCTGAGTCCTTGCAGTGATGCAGCTGGATACTGCTGGCTGTAGTGGATGCAGAACTACTGGCAAACACTTCAAGTGGAGTGTTTTTTTTCTTCCTCCTCTCCAGACATTTACTACTTTTGCAATAATTGTCAGATATTTCTTCCTTCTACTGATTTTAATTTTGGGTTGGTGAGCGTTAGAACTGACAATGTCCAGAGAGATCTGATTGCTTCATATTTTTGTTAGTAGTTGAATACGCATGTGCAAGATCAGCCTTGGGGGAGCTGTTGCTTTCTCTCCCTCTCTTAGTTTTAATTTTATTTAGCAATTTCCTCTAGTTGCCAGCGCTCTGCATTGGGATGTGCCGTTGAACGCGTGGCCGGAGGAAGCCGAGTGCAGCTGTGCTGCCCTTCCGAAGAGGTGGGCAGAGGAGCCAGGAGGGCTGCTGGGTTCAGAGGAATGCAGTGCCTTTGACTGAGTCACGTAATCTTTTAATTGTCCGTGATCTGCTTGGGCTTTCAAATCCCTTCTAAAAGAGATATTCAGCAGATGTGTTGTAACTAGACCCTATTGGAAAAGGTTGCAGTCTGGAGAGGAGTGTCCACTCTGTACTTTAAGCCTCTTTCCATTAAAAGCTTCCTTTGTTGCGAAGGAAATAGAACAATGATTGTACTTTAGGGCTGACAGTTTTGCTAATGGTTTGTATTCCCAGAACAGGGCCGACCCTGCTAAACTGTGAGGGGTGATGTAAAATTCAAGGACAGGTATTAGAAGTTTTTGATGGAACTAAATGTAAATTAACCCCTCCTTACCATTCACAGGGGAATAGAAGAAAAGAAAACCTATTTTATGGATTTTGTAGCATGTAAGTAGATTCGTTCTCTTAAGAAAGACCATAAAGACCTCCCCAGACTAAGCTGGCCTGCCTTTGCAGAGGACTGTGTGTTGTGGGTCTTCTGACTGCATTTCCTGGTGCTACTTTTCTCTAATCCTTCAGTGTCCTGTGTCTTCACTGGGAGAAGGAGGAGCTGTTACCCAAGTCCCGTTGACAGCTGCCTTGTTCCTACATTAGCTGTTTGTGGGAAGAAGCATCACTTTCATTCCTCTCTCCTTTCGTCCTTGTGCTTTGATAAGCTGTTGCATTGTTGGTTTCTGTCCCTTTTTCAGTTCCCTTGTACTGGCTTAGGGATAGTAGGATGCATTTTTCTGCTGGTGAAATTAGGTGGACCCCAATACGGGTTCTTTTCCCCTTTCTCATTTAATTCAGAACAGCTTATCAGGCTCAGGAGGGAGTAATCTCCAGTGAGACCAAGATCCTCCATCTTCACCTCGGGCTATTTCTGAGGAATAAAGAGGAAATGATCTTTTCCATCATTTTTGGAACCGGGAAATTTGATGGCAAATCACGTTAAGTAAAGAGGAAACCCAGCTCGAGGCTCTCTGAATCTCATATTTTTCCTTCTGATGTTTGTTCTTGATGCATATTTGGGTAGGTGGTCCCCAGTGGAATCAAATACCAGGCACTTCTAAGATGAAAGGAAAACTTTCAAACATATTAAAAACAGTCTGGGTAGAGTTTTTACCTGTTTCTGTGTGAGGAAAGATGGGATCTTGTGGGTAATGCCAAGCAGTACCACAAAGCTCCTTTTGAAGCTGTCAGAAAACTGCACGGGGTATCTTGCTGTGCAGTGCATTTCTGATGAAAACTTTTTAGCCTGACACACCAGTAGTATGGGTAGGATTTAGTTTGCTTTCCTTTGGCCTTTTCTAAATAAAGGTCTAGGCAAATGTTATGAGGGGCTCTCACACTGCTCGGAGGAAGCAGACAGGCTGATCCTACCGTATTTCCAGTGCCGCTCTCCTGCGGGATCAGTGAAATTCCTTAGGAGAGAGACTTCTTTGCTCTGTTTCCTTTCATAAGCTGCATGGTTAAGCAGCTTAAATGAAAAGTTTAAAACTTCTAGTTGTCCTTCATGTGGAATAGGATGTTTTCCTCTGACATGAGTGTGTGTTTATTAATGACAGCCTCTGGAAATGATTGCTCTATGGTAAGGAGTAGGTTGTGAGTTCTTGCCTTTGACCAAGAAAATCCACGTAAAACCGTGTAGAAGAGCCCCTGTGTTTCAATGACTCTTTCTTCATCTGTAATATGTTGTTAGAAGACTATCATAGAACCAGATAAGGTAGAGAGACCAGCATCATTGTGGATGCACTGTGTCTGTGAACAACATTTTTTTTTTTATATTAAAGCGATGAGTAGAAAAGAATCTTCACCGTGTCAGTGCCATCTTCGATCTTCCTCCCCTCTCCCTTCCCTCACTTTTCATTAAATTATAAGGAAAACGGGTCAGGGATAGCAAAACAGTGCTACTGCCTCTGAGTTGGGAGTTTCAGCTGATTAAAAATTAGTATATAGCTAGTGCAGAGAAATAGTTAAGCTAGTTTACAGCAAAGAAAGATGCCCCTTATTCCAGCTTTCAGATACAGGAAGAGGGCGGTTCAGTTTTTAGAAATAGCTGCATTTATGGCAAATTAGAGGAATCGTAATATTCTGCAGCAACACAGCAACTTCACAGGGTTGTCTTATCCTAGACACGTAGCAAGAGGGAGGGAAGAGAGATGCGATGCAAGTGATGTGGTTTAATTAGGTCATGGCACGAGCTTCTGTGGGGAACGCTAGTAAATAATTTGCAGGGCCAGGAGAGCTTCCTTCCTTAATTGTTTCCACCTGGCAGCCGGGCTATTGTCAGCCCGGACCTCACTGCCCCTTGGAGTGCAGAATAGAGAGTAGAGTAAAAGATAACGGCTAGTTGTGCCCGGCTTTGTCTTATAAAGCTATTTGGGATTGTGATGGAACAGCATCCTCCTGGAGGAATATGCGCTTTCCCCTTGCAGTGGCACTTAGGAGAGTGCTTTTTGTTTGCCTGCTTGCTTTGCCTTCCTTCTTTTGCCACTAATAGAGCTGTGTTGGGATTCAGGATGCCCATATAAAAATCTGAAGTGTTGCATCAACTTCTTACAGAGTTGTGACCTCATCGTTTTAGCTAAGTGCACCTGAAACCTGTTTAGAAGTGCACCACCTTTTTAAAAAAAAAAAAAAAAAGAAAAAAAGGAGGGAAGAAAAGAAGAAAAAAAATGGGGGAGGGGGGCAAACGCAGTAATAAAAAATCCTCTCTCAACCTCTTAAATTAGCTGCCAGGATGGAGACAAAAAAAAGTAATTGTATGCATTTGCCTTACCTAACACAAAGAGGAGAGAGAAGGCATAGATGCGAAGTGATCACACTACTGTATCTTGGAAAACAAATCCTAATGAATTCTCATGGTAAGAGTCAGTCTTTAGAAATCAACTTGTCTCCTCAAATGGATCTGTGGAGTTACTCAAAAATAGAGTCCAGTTTTCGTTTGAAGGCTAAGGAGATGTCAAGGGAGGGATATAAGTCCCTCATTTTGTAATCTGTGCCTCTTTTCCTTCAAAGTCTGAAAGGCTTAAAAGAAGTGTGAACAAATTGAATAAGCTTTTATTGGGAATCAACTATAATGTGTTGTTTCAAGGCAACATTACGGTATAGAATCACTGTAGGCTGTTTGTTTACACCTATTTCAGTTTCACGCTCTCATTTAATTTTTCTGAAATGACAGTACTGGAGCCTAATTAATAGATTGTTATATTTGTTGATGGGTTTGGGAATCAAAAATGTGAAATTAAATTATGATTAAAAACTAACAAGCAGCGAGGCTGTTGCTCTCTTGGCATATTAATAAATGCAATCACACTGGTTGCTGACAGCCCATTGCTCACGCTGGACAGATAGTTTTGTCATGATTAAGCACACACACAATGACTCGTACACCTGTGTGTCCTGACATGAAGCAGGAGGCAGAAGGAAGCCTGCATACGCTGGGGAAGAGTTTTACCTGGCCGGGCTCGGTTGGCATCTGGGGGATGCTCGGTATTAGCTGTAGAATACTAAGCAGGGGTGAGTCCGCCTCAGTATGTTGGACTGAGATTGCTTATTTCATTAAAGCCTAATTTGTTTTTCATGGCAAATATCAGAGGCTGCAGCAATTATCGTGCTTGTAAGATTGGGAGGAAGATGCTCGGGTGAGATCTCGCAAACCAGGCTGTCAGCACGCGTTCCAGAGCCCCCTGGGAGAGCTCGGGGCCTCAATTTGCAGGACTGCAGCAGACCCAGAAAACCTTTTGCAGCAATTGGCTGGTGATACCACCAAACCCCGCTAGCTAGTGCAGTTATTTCAACCTGTTTGTCTTTTCCACTATGACTTTGGCCTATTTGGGCCCTCTGCCTCTCCTGGGGTATTCTAAGCCACCCTAGTACTGTCTGAATGACAGTGGGATGGAGGTGATGACAGGAGTTTTGACAGAAGGATAAAATTCTTGTTAAGGTTTGATCCTTTTTTACATTTTTTTTTTAAATTAACAAAGATTAAGGACCAAAAATCCTGCAGAGTGCATAAATCCCTTTGCTTCTACTCAAGTCGGAACTGCAAGTGCTGCAGGTTCATGATCTAATTTAGGGATTGAATTGAGCCCGTTTAACTTGCATGCTAAATTTTGAAATGCTTGACAGCTAATAAAAGGAAATTGGAGAGTATGCAGTGCCAAGTAAACTCTTAAAAGTTGTTGTGCTTTTTACTTGCTTCAACTAGTGGAGTAGAAAGTTGATTCTCGAAGCATAAAGAAAAAGGAATTTATGCCTTACGGTTAATACTGGCAGAGGAGTTACAGGTTTGTAGAGTTTGAGACTCTGACAGAAAAATAAATAAAAAAATGCGTAAAATTTGAAACAACAGCACAGGCTTTTTTTTTTTCTTCTTCTCTCCTCTGTAGGGTTGCTCACAGTGCTGGTGCAAGGGGAGGTAGGGCCATTGAGGAGTGCAGGATAATACAGTTTTTTTTTCCACCTTATGAAAGTGGTTAGCAGCTGCCAATTGCTCTTACCAATTTGGCTTTAATTGCCCAGGTTTCCATCCTGAGAGCTTTCAGTTGTGTGCTTGTATCTCACTGGGCTTGACTTTCTCAATACCCTATAAGAAACCTGGCGTTTCTCTCCCACCATGGTGGCAGAAAAAAAATTTCGTCGCAGCAATCGGGCTTTGTGAAGCGAGTGGTTATTGAAGTCTCTTTGCCTGAGACACAGCTGTTTCTTCAGCTTATGTTATCAAAACTGCTACAAGCCTCAATAATACTGCAGGAGAAAGAATGAATTATCATTGAATTACTATTCGAAAGGAATAAAATCCAAGCGAATACCCATCTTCAAAGAAGCTGAAGTGCAGCCTGCCTTACGCTTACTGCCTTTTTGGTGTATTTTGAAGCTCCTTACTCAACGTTTTTCTCCACTTTCTGCAACATAGATTGCCTAAGGAAAAGCTATTAAATATGTAAAGACCGATTTCAAAGATGGTGTTACTGGAGTAGACAGTCTGTTCTGCACAGATGCTGTTCTGGTTTGCCTTTGCATATGTCTGTGCGCATATAGAAGCTGGCTTGAAGTTTATGCAGCTCATAGTTCACAATAGTTAGTGTAATAACTTGATTTGATACGTGCTTCCTCCATCAAGAATTGTGATGAAAGGGGTTTTGTCCATGTGTTTGTCTTGGTCGTGGAAACGCCCTTAATGACTCATTTTTTTCTACCAGTTTAGAGATAATTTAGTAACTTTCAAAGATGATATTATTCTTTAAAAGTTGTGTTGGCTAAAGTAAAATACAAGACAATGTTAAAAATGCTGTGGAAACAAATATTTGAGCATTATGTAATGTGTTTCTGTAATGTGTAATGTGAAGCTTCCCCTGCAGTACATGAGTTTCTGGCATTTCATGGCCTTTGGTTTGACCCTCCCTGAACACCTGAACCTGGCTAGTGGCTGAGCAGCCCTTCCAGGTGTATCGCTGTGCTGTTCGTGCATCTTTATGTTGAGATGCAGTTGCCTGCGGTATTCTTTTTTTAAACTGTACTTCCCTATTTACTTCCATACTTCCATCCCATATCCTGGTTAGTAATTTAACCCACCTCCTCTATAAATGGGATCTTTCTATTTCCACTTCTCCGCTGGTGTTTGTAGCTCCGCAAACACACGGCCTGCTTAATTTCATGGTCCTGGGACCAGCTCTCTTCAGAGGATGTGGATTCCCTCTACCAAGTACATAACATTTATTTTGCCCTTCCTCTCCCATATTCATGTATGGTAACATAAAACCGAAACTCCCAAAGCAATCTGGTTATTCATTCAGGTTTAAAGCTTTACTATAAATTCTTGTCAACAATTCTTGCTATAAATTTCTGTTGACAATGGAATGGAAACGGAGGGATTTGAACAACTGAGCTGCATGTCCTGCTTGTTCAGCAATCTGTCAGATAATGCTATGAAATGATTTTTCTATAAAGGAATTCCTGTAGGATACCATATGGCCATAAGGTACCTTTTCTTTTTTTTTTGGGGGGGGGGACCCATATAGTTTGTTGTGAAGACAACAGCTCTGTATATTTTGGTGAGTAGATGGACATGCCCAGAAATTGGAGATGTAAAGGGGTAGAGGTGTGTTTTGTAGACAGGTTTTGGCTGCAGGAGGTTCGGGTGAGGACCTTTGCTGCAGGAGAGATGGGGAGAGGCAAAGTCCTCTAAGCCGTCATGCCTGGTTGTGAAGGAGAAGAAAGGTTGTCGCGTAGCATGAAGAATGCACTTGACATTAATGGTGTTCGTGTTGCCATAGAGCGGCACAGAGAGGCCTTTTTTCCCTAAAAGCATCTTTCTCTTGAACCTTTAAGTTTCACAGTTGGTGGGAAGGGGAGGAAGCTGCGTGTGGCTGCTTAATTAATTAGCCGCGGAGGCTGCGGCTGGGACTTGTGTCCTTGATTTGCCGTTCAGCGCTGGTGGTGACTGACAACCTGGAGACGCTCGCGCGCGCGTAGCCCGTCCCGAGCTTCATGGCAGCTTTCGGCTCGCCGCCCGGAGCATCTGCATGGCGTGAGCCGGGCCGGGGCCCGCGTCGTCCACAGCGCTGGTGGCTCTGCTTGCTGCGTCGTCTTCTGCAGCAGCAAGGAGCAGACCTGATGCTGGGGCCAAGTCCCGCTTCTCCTGGCTCCTCCACCTGCCTCAGGCTGAGCTTCTCCCAAGCTGGGCCGAGCAGCGGCTGGTTCCTTGCTGCTTCCTGGAGGCGCCGAGGGGCCAGGGGAGATAAATTTAATTAAGAGGGGAAAATCACTTCTTAAAATAGCCCGAGCAGATAAAACTCCCAAAGGAATGAAGTTATGTGCAGGGCATGGTGAAAGTTTCAGCATTTACCTAGTAACGTTAACGCGTGTAAATCAAACCTGTTTCTATTCTTATTGCGAGAGGATGGTCTTAAACAAAATTTTCATTGACTGTTTAATGCATGATAGTGAAAGACCTTTCTGAGAGCGTGCAGTTGAGATGGATGCATGCATAAACAAATGAAAGAGGTTTTTTTATATATAATTCCCTAGTTTTCTATGATCTCTCTCTCGTATTCTTACCACTTTAAATGCAAAACTGGTATTAGAACCACCTTCTTAACGAAAGCAGTTTCTGCTGTTACAGAATCCTTCTCCTTCACTGAAATATTACTTAAGGGAATATCCTCTTTATAAACACTAATTCGTACTTCCAGTTGACCTCTAGGTACACTTTTAATCCTGTTGTCAGAATAGAAGAGTGCTTTGTGGCCAAAGACAAAGCATTTCTGAAGTGACAGTGTTTCCGGCTTCATTAGCTGAAGATAATTCAATTTGTGTCACTTAAGACTTGCTGTCCTTGATACATGATAGTAGTATTTCCTTCCAATTTTGTTTTGTTTTGCAATCCCGTTAACTGATTTGTTAATGCTTTGTGAAACTTGATGCTGGATGTATATGTGTTCTTTCTTTTTCTTTCTTTCTTTCTGTACAAGATTCCTGCGGTTTTGATGGTTTTGTTGTAACTTGTCACCACCAATAAGGTACGATGGATACAAAATCACATTTCTACAATGCTAATGGGCAACGCATACAGTCTGAACAGAAGAGCTAATCCATTTTTGTCCTGAAGTCAAGGAAAATACAGCCTTTTCTGAGAGAGGAGCTGATCATATATAATGTTAATTACTTGTGAATTATTTTGCAGAGTGCATGAACCTGTCTTATTATGCAGATTTCAGCAGAAAAATTATGTTAACCTTCTTTGATTCAAGAAACCTCACATAGTTCTGGAGCAAAGAGATTTATATTATCCTGCTCATTGTGCTAGGATTCCTTGGGTTATTCCGAGTTACAGGCACGTCTTGGGAAGCGGGAGGATCACAGTGACTTCAGAGCGATTGCAGCTTGCAGGGGAAGTGGTTGGTTTTAGATGAGGAACGACATCAAAGGCTTGTGTGATTAAATGAATCTCAGAATTGGCGAACTCTGACATTTGGGGTGAGTATTTGCCACTTTAGTAGGTTTGGGTGTGAAAGGGGAGAAGTAACTTCTAAAAAAAAAAAAAAAAAAAAAAAAAAGACAAGAAAGCTTCTGGCTCATGGACATGTATTCTTCTAAAACTGTCTCTAGGGGATCTTTTCCAGGTTTGTTTTTCCTCTGACTGAATGATATATTTAGGATCACGATGACATGGCAGTTGTTATTTTAGTGCAGACTAAAGAGAAGTTGACTGTCTCCAACTTCCTAACAGCATCAACTGAGGACAGGGGGAAAAAAGGTCTTTCCGGATTTTTTGGATGCCTATTGTGAAGGGGTTGGTCTGTTTGTTTGTTTTCCCTTTCCTAGGCCTATTTAAAAAAAAAAAAAAAAAGTAAAGATTGGCACCGTTTTCCAGTTTGGCCTTCCTGAACCCTGTGGAATTGAACATCTTGTTGAAGCTTCGGAATTCATTCCTCACCGCTCCCTTTCTGAACATGCAGAACATACTTATCCCATCAGGTGTTCCAATGCTTGATATTTTACTTGACTTCTCTACCCTTTCCCTGCATAACTGCAAATAAACATGCATTTCAGTTGATTTAATGTCACTTGGATCAGTGGCTTTTGTTTGAGGGCAGCAAAGCTAGGTGTTCTGGAGCCTGTTTTTTCATTGCAAAGCATTTAAGTGATTAAAAAGCTAACCCTCATCAGAATTTTGCATTGATAGGCAACACAAATCCCTGCCAGGGTATTAGGCTGCTGCTAAAATTCCTTGCTAGGAATTATTTGGTATGATGTAGTGTCTCTGTCATCCTTTGGAAATTGTGCTTACTAAGTGCAATCATGTTTTTGCTGAGAAGAAATAGCATGCTATCAGGAAATAAACTGGAGAAAAGTGTATAGCATGCCATATACAAATTGTAGGGGAAGCAAATTCTTGGCAAGAAATTTAGGAATGTTTCCATTTAAAACCCTAAAAGGAAAAGAAGCTCTTGAATTATTATCACTTTGTCCCTTTGGTGAAGTTAAGACCTTGTTGCTGTTGACTTTAAATTGGTGAGTATAACAGACAGCCTTTCTTGGATATGGTTTTCAACGTATTGTGTACTCTACATGTTAGTCACAGTTAGTTCGTGAGCAGATAAGACTTTGCTTAAAAATGTACAAAAATGATTGTAGACCCATTTATCTGACTGCTCTAGTACACACTGCATTAAAGTACATAATGAATAACCGTGGCACGGTTCACGTAAGGTTTAACATTCTTAGGTTAGGCTTTTATCAAAAGGCATTAGAAGAATGAATGGCTATCACACATAAATCATAAAGATAAGCAGAATGTAAAGCAGAAGTGAAGTATGCAGCAGCCCTTGGTGGCTAATCTGCAAAGGATAAGAGCACACTGCTCCTAGGGGCTTACCCAGATATTCCTCGCTTCACACAGGCCTTTGCTGAAGCTTCAGCTTCAGATGCTAAATATAAGTTGTCTGCATCTGGAATTATTATATGAGCATAAAGTGGAGTCTTCTCGAGTAATGGATGTTGTATAAAATAAAGGGAAAGAGTAGGGTACAGTTCTGTCTATATGTGTTCCCCACCCCCAGATTTTGTGCTGGGTAAAAAAAGATGTGCTGGTATATGCTTGGCATATAACCAATTAAGAGAATGAAAGAGACTTTCTGGGTAGGGTTTGGAAACAAGAGAAGTCATCTGAAGCTGATTGATTGTGTCTTGGTCATTTCCAAAATGCCCTGGGAATAATGAGAAGTCACTGCTGTCATGTATATTCATTCCTTACGCTTTGGATCAGGAGGTGATGACCTTTATTTTTTGACTGTTGACCTTTCAGCTGTGATTCAAGCTTTGGCTATCTAGTTTGAGCTAAATATTAGCCTTAATTTTATACAACTGTACTGCTATATGGAATCACTCCTTGAGTAATTTGGAAAAATGAAGCTATTAGGGGGACAGGATGGTCCATTTGTTAGTGGCATTCCTTACCATTGCTAGCGGGTCCCTACTGCTAGGCATGAGCCTGAATTGGATGAAAATGTAGATTCTATTTGTTTACAAAGGCTGAAAGAGAACCTGCAAATTAGTTTTCAAGCACAGATATTTTCTGCTAGCAGTTACACTGCACTTGGTTTCAGAGGAAGCACCCCAAGATCACTCTCAAAGGAGAACTGGACAGTTTCTCAGCAGAGCTCACTTAGTTTCTTTCTTTTCTTACTGATATGGAAATAGTGCAAACCGGCATTAGCCCTGAAGCAAGCAGTGAAGACCTTTTTTTCACAGGCTTTCGAAAGAGACAGTTCTATTGAGTTTGCTCTCCTTAACCTCCCCTTTCACGTGTGGTCAATGTAATCTTTGGGTTTCTGGCACGCAGTTCACCTTATTGAAGAGAATTTATTTGGCCAGTCACCTTTTTCATGGAAAGCCTGAGCTTCTGGCAAAATAGATGTATGAAGGTATAGAAGCCTGCACACGCACGCGAGATGTGTGCATCCCTTTCTTTTCTTCTACCGGAGGTGATGTCTGAAAACTACCAGGAAAAGATATTACTGCTTGCTGAGTCTGCTTTTGATAATAACAGAAAGCAAATTAAATTGAAATAGAAAGAATAAAGAACTTGGAACTATCAAACTAAATTTAAAACTAATTAAGAGGAGTGGTATTCTTCCTGGGTTCTATTTCTGCCTCTGATTTTGATCTGTACATCAGTATGATATGAGATTGTGGGTCATATAAAGGCTTAAACAAGACATTCATTTCCTTTAGTACCATCGTTTTTCCTGTTTCACTTAAGTGAGCAAAATGAGGCCCGATCAAGTCTCTAATATTCCCTTTGTAATCAAGTTCTGTATTTGAATTATTGCAAACTTGGCTAGCAGGCGTCTGCGACTGCTCTGATATTTTGATAATATGGAGGTGCTTACAATCTGATTAACGCAGGCTGCATTTTTCTTCTCTCCTGCTGGGAATAAAAATCTGGGGCTAATAAAATGTTTCCTGACCTTGACTAGGAGGGTAGAGTGTTTTCTTTGTTGATGAAGATGTAAGTATGCGTGCTGATTTCATTGCAGTAAAATTGGAGAAGCATAGTAAATAATGCACTTCGTGAGAAAATATGCTTAATAAACTTGACTCTAGCTATCCCACAGTTCTCAGCTATTCTTTTGCAGTAATTGTCAACACAGTAATAAGTAAAAAAAAAAAAGAATCTTTTCTTTTCATATAGAAAATAGAGAAATGTAGAAGGCTTTTCTCTCTTTGGTTTAAAGTGTTCTCTTCAGAATTTGTACTTCACAAAACAAGGAACTAACTTCAGAGGTATTGACTTTTTTTTCTGAAAGATACCTGAAAATTACTAATCTCTTTCTTCACCAAGATCTGCCAAATACTGTTTAGTTTGCTGGAGTCTCCTCCAGGCTGTTTTGAATTAAGCTGCTTTTCTTTGGCACTTGTAATGATGACACAAATGACAGTCTTCACAGAACTGGGATAGAATTAGGAAGTGTTGATTGACTTACAGATTCGGGAGAAGTGCCCAATCAGAATGTTTGAGACAACAGATTTTTAGTTTTTCTTGATAATTGGGGAGAAAAAAATCATGTAGTGTAGCCTTCCCTCCTGCCTGGGCGGAGCTTCCTGTACAGCTAAGACCCATTGCTCAAGTAGCAGGTTTCTCAGCTGCAGATTGCGGTGAATATGGGTTGGTACGCTGGGTGGATATGACCAGAGATGCACCTTTCATAGCCTTTTCAACCATTAAACTGTCTTTTTTTCTTCTTCTTCTTCTTTTTTTTCAAAAACGCTTTCTTTTTGCCTGCACCCCTCACTGGTATCCACTGTTTTAGAGAGCTGTGTGGTGGTGTGTAGGGGAGGACGTGTTGTGGCTGGTGGCCACGAGGGTGGTGGTGGCCCCCAGTGGGCCAGGGCGAGGCGGGAGGAGGAATGCGGAAGAGCTTTTGTTCCCGCAGTCCTCTGGCATTTAAGGTTATAGGGAATTACGTGTGCACCGGAGATGACAAGGGAGCAGGAACTATGACTCTTCATTACTGTATTGTTCGCAGAGTCGGCGGCGGAAGAGAGGAGGGACATTAGGAAAAGGTGCTTTCCTCCCAGGAAGGATGTTTTTGCCATCTGAACCTGTGAATGCAGCCTAGTAACCTCTGTAGGTCTTAAATGAGCTCTTCCTTATTTCAGCTTTCTTGACTGCGAAGAGTAGACTTGTAGGTTGGGGTGTAGTTGCACTAAAACCTGTACTCAGGGCAGTGCTAAAATGCTGTGATTCCACGTGGGTTCCTCCTGGTCCTGCCTGATGTCCAGCGTAGCAGTCGGCGTCTTTCTGTCATTAATCCCAACTCTCTCCCTCTTTCCCTCTTCCTGGGAAGCGTGGGGGAAGCAATCCAGCTTACAGCAGTGTCCCAGTAGTACTTAAATAAACAGCTGGGCTTGCAAGAGATAGATAGGGCAACATTTGCCAAAGAAGCTCGGAGAGATTGTGCTAAATGTCAGCCTGAAAACTGGAGGGATTATACAATTTGCTGTGCCTATCACAACCTTGCTCTGACTGTTTTTTTTTTTGGCTGGGGTAAGAATCAGGAGTGTTTTGCGGGGGAAACTTTAAGCTGGTGGCATTGCTTTCTTGAGCAGGTTTACATTATTTTATATAACAAAATTACATCTGCCCCTCTCCTGTTAAGCTCCTTGACAAAGTTTTATTGGTGGTTTCCCATGCTTACCCATCACCTAAGTTTGTATAGTGTTTTTGAAATAAATGGTATTGGAATAGAAGTCACGCTCTGAAAATTTGGCATTTTTTTTTGGAAAACATTATTTTCAAACTCATTTGAAGTAGTTAAATGCTTTAAAACACTGTATTGAGAAGAGGATTGTTTTTCTCATGAATGGAAAAACTGCTCGTTGAAAATTTTCTTTGCAGTATCCACAGAATAGTAGTAAAAATGTGGTATGTGTTTAAAAAGCCAATCTGTAGGACAGGACAGCAGTGTAAAATAAGATTTTAACTTTTAACTGATATGGAAAAAAAAAGATTACTAACACCAAATCGGACCTCCAAACCTTTTCTTGTAGGATTTTACACCTTTTTGAAGAAAAAACAAACTGCATTTTGAAGGACAGGGATGCCCTGTTGCTTTTGGAATATTTCATGAGTGTGATAGCAGCACGACCCTTTACATGGGTTAATGCCGGCGGCTTTAGGGAAAGCGCAGTGGTGAATGGGAGAATAACTGGCCTGAAGAGACCCAAAGGGAGAAGGAGCCTGTCGAAGAGGAATCAGCCTCCCATGGCCTCTGATGCACAATTAAATACAGCAGAAGTAATGCTACTGCACACAGGTAACAGGAGTTTAGGACCAGAAAATGCTGATTTTTTTATAAAATGATCCATTGACACTTAGATGATTTCTTTTACATACAAATGTGATTCCTTGGGGCTGTGAGGAAAGCTGGTAATAAGATATATATACATATATACTGTTTACTCTCATTTCTGGTCTGATTTATTTCATAGTTCATATTTAACCCTTTTTCAGCTTTGCATGGATATTCCTCATGCAAAAGCTATATTTTATTTTTTTCCAGCAATATGATTGCATTGGCCTTACTAATGTGTGTATGGTTGTAATGCATCATGACCTTAGCAGTAGTGGGAGCTGCACAGCTTCAAGTGATGTGTTTTAGTGCTCTAGGCCTTCTCAGAAATAAAGGTAGACAAAGTGATGAGCAAAAGCAGGCATTTGCTAAACATCATTCTGGAGCCAAGACTGCTGTAGGCTCGGTGTAGGCACATGACTAAATACTATTAGTTCTTGCCCTTCTTCCTCTTCCTTTCCTCTGACTTTGCAGGTTCAGCGTGTTTTGGCAGCAGTTTCAGCAGCAAAGACTGTGTCCCCCTGTCCGACACTTGGCTGAGAGGCTGGAGGTGGCGTTTCTGAGCTGGGAAAAAGAGAGCGGGAATTTGGCCCTGCTCTGGCAAGGGAAGCCGGGAGCCCTGTGGCTCTTCTCCCTCTCTCTGAGACTCTCTCTTCTCCCTGGTTTGCTCCACTATGTTGCAGCCTCGGTGGGTCAGGCAGCCACTGTCAAGTCTCCAAATGATTCATTTAGGATGAACTGAAGGAATGAGTTACAATATTTAAATTAGTCCCCAATATTTATCAAAAAGCACGAGGAAGAATCCAGCTTCTGTTGACTTAGGGTGATTTTGGAAGAAAAAGCCTGTCTTCCTTTTCTCACCACCACCCTTCATTTCCGCAGTCTAGCACTACCATTAAACTCAGCTCTATCCCTTTAGCAAACATTTCATTTGATCTCTTTAGTGATCATTTGATATAATGGGCTTTTCAGGCTGCTCATAGCTATTGTATGCTTCTCGTTCTCTCAGTCTTCATACCTTGAAGTCCCTAAACAGAATGTAAATCAGAAACAGATGAGATGAATGTTTTGAAATAAAATGCCTAACATTGTTAGTATGATAAGGCTGAAGTTAAAGATGTATTGCTGATCTTTAAGTTGATGAAGAGCTCGTCTCTCTTCAAAGATGTCTGCAAGTTGATCCCACTTCTACACTTGAATTTCACATAATTTTCTATGTTTGCACATGTTGTTTCCTGTACTTCCTCTTCCCTTCAACTCTTAACTAAGTCAAAATGACATTTTATTGACTTATCTGTGCAGGGAATCCTATGCAGGTAACACAATAACCTTGGTAGGCATGACAACTAACACTTAAAATATATTCTTTGATACTAAAATGACACTAATAGGAGAGTAATATTAATAATTAAGTCTTTCTGAAATGCTGTTTTGAAATTGATGTGAACCCACATTCAATTAAGGCAACTGTGCTGTGAAACTACGGCTCGATTTATGCCTGTGATCTAGTAGCTACATGGAGAGTCTTTAAAAATAACTGTGCTATTATTTCCTTAAAAGTAAGACCAAAAAAGAAAAATCTCATCATAACCTACATAAAGCAAAAGAAGCAGGCGCTTCTGTAACAGCATTAAGTCAAGTAGAGGGAAGTATAAGGCTGGTGACACTTCCAGGCTGGTGGCACTTCCAGGCTGGAAGCTGGTTCAGATCTTCATGGAAAAGGGAGCATGGCCAGAAACATAGATATTTGACACTGAAAAGGTGAACTTTCTGCGTTTCTTTTTGAACGGATGTTGAATACTTTTCGATGTGGGGTAGCGTGGTGGATGGTGATAGGATTACTTTCGAGTATCCAGTTTTGTTGTGGAATTTTGCTGCTGTAAATTAGGTTTATTTTGGGTAGTGGCAGGATTGAATTTGCACTTGTGTTAGCGAGAGAAGCTTCTGGCTCAGCATTTGCTGTTTTCATGCCAAAATGCAGTCTACGGGGGGGAAAACCCCTGTCATTCTGTAAGTCCCCAGATGCTCTTCTCTGGAAGAAGATAATATACAGATGTGAGAGATTTGTTCTTGGAGTGCCAGCTGCAGAAAGTTGTATGTCAAAAAATTTTTACGGACATCAGGAAAAAGGCGAATATGCTGTTGCCTGCCTGTTCTGCTAGAAAATATTAAACTGGAACACGTTAAAAGCTAAAATAGACCATATGAATAAAAAATTAACAGTGTAAAGCCAGAACAGAACATTAGGACATCGTATGATCTTAAGTATAGTAGATGCCATTAACTTGCAGCTAGTTGTCCCTTTTGTCCAATAATTTAATAGCTGACAAAAATGTAATGGAGATTTATCTGACACTGCTGTTTGAGTTCTTTGCTATTTCTTCAGTTTTTATTTTTAATCAAGACTTGCAATCTGTGCATCTGTGACTCCTAGAAAACATATATTCATTACCCTGTGTAATGCATAATTTCTACAGCTGCGATCATTCCCACCCGCCTCACTTTTCATCTTTCTTTCCATATAATGTCAAAGTGCAGAGCTATTTTTTTCAGCATCTTCCTGTTAAAAACTAGTCCTGAGGATTTGGATGTGGTCTGCCCTTGCCAAGGGAGCGTTGGTAGCTAAGGAGGTTTCTTGTCAAGACACGAAGTGAGTTCAGGAGGAGAGTGGAGCCCATAGCGGGCTCTTTCTAGTCCAGGGGAAGCTCAGATTTTGTTCCCGGTGCCCTAGGGAGAGGAACTAACTTTTGCCATGGGAAGAGTTGAAGAGCCAAATTGTCTTTTCTCCGCTTCTGTTCCAGTTCTCCTCATTACTCACTTCCTCTGCTTTCTCAGGGGAGAGGCAGGGCAGGACATGAATAAGTTGCTCTGGCCAGCATTGCAGTATCTCTAGCACAAGCAGTTAGAATAGTAACTGAAGCCCAATGGAATCAGAAGGCAAGGTTTCTGTTAGGGACTGGATAGGGTGAATTAGTGCATCAGGTAAAAGTGCATCGTTTTTTGAAAAATGCTAGTTATGTTTGCAGTTTACTTGCTGAAACGTCGATCTGTCCATAAGTCTGCTTTCTGTAGAACAGTGCCAGAATCACAACGCAGCATCTGTGTGTAGCATGGTTGCCTCTGCAGATGTCTTGGTGTCCTAGGGAGCTGTCACTTTCCAACTATTTCTAAATGACTGTAACAAAAACAAACAAAGCAGTAATCCTACTGAATCTTGAGAATGAAACTTTTTAGTATTTCATTTGAATCCATTCTTTTTTTCTCCCTCCCTTTTGTTAGCACCATGGAGTGGGAAGCTTGGTGATTTCATCCATGGTGCCCTGAAGGCCACTTTGAGACTGGTGATAGTGCGGTACACCTGGCTGCCTGCCTTGTTCCTTTTGCATTTGATTCTGTGCATTTTGGCTGCCACTGTGGGAGATGAGTGTGCCCGCGTGCCTGGTGGCACTTCCCTACATTTGATGGGCTGCGTGCGCTCCCGAGGACGCGCTCGGCTTTGCTAGGCCTTGGGGCTGCCTGGTAGGTGGGACGGAGCAGCAGATGACCAAGCAGCTTCCCGCACAAGGGCACTGGTTGGAAAATGGAATAACGGGTCAAGGGAAGCCTTTAAATACAGGGAAAATGTTCACATTGGACTACACAAATTGAAGGGAGAAATCAGAGGCAGGTGCATCAGCAGAACTGATTTTTACCTGATTTTCAGAAAGCGATTTTTTTTTTTCTCATAAGATGGAGATAATCTTTTAGTGATGAGATTCAGTATTGCTCAGTAAACAGCCACTGCAGTGGTTTTTTGATTTGTTTTCACGAGTAAACCACATTTCTCTGTGGTTGCTGACTGGCATTCACTACTCATGCAGGAATAACGGCACATCAAATACTATGCAATAGAAAAGGAAGATGAAGTAGATGGCCTAAAGTTGAAGGCAGATGGTCTCTACAAAGGAATGAGTATACTATTTTGCTGTATAATTCTGTGCAAAGCTTTCAATTACAAGACATGTTTTTGACCTTGATAGTGCAAGATGTTAATAACATGAAGCCAATGTCACTTCTCTCTCTCTCTTTTTTTTTTTTTTAAAAAAAAAAAAAACCAAAAGCTTGTTAAAATCAGTTGTATTTTTAGGCAAAAACTAGACCATCTATGTTAGAAGGGCTTTTTGCCAGAAGCAACCACAGAGCAGAATTAGTGCTCATGTTTCATGCTTCCTCACAATTTTTTGAGGCGTATCGAATGAGAGAATCCGAATCATACGCACATGGAGGACCGCGTTTGCAACTGTGTAGTCTAGCATCTGTTATCTTCCTAAATGTCCACGCTGAAAGAAATGTATTTTTCCATATAATGAGTATTACAAAAAATCTCAAGAAATGTTACCAGAAGGGTGTGGTAATGCTTTATGGCCAAATTCTTGGCTAAATGTTGTTACAGTATAACATTAATTTCTACAAAGCCTCATTAGATTTTACTGATGATGCTGAGAGAGTAAGTTGTATAATGGATAAAAATGTTTGCTATGATGTGCTGATATCTAGATGCTAGAAGAGCATCAATGTGTTGTATTCACTCTCAAAGCCTAAGTTATTCCACAGATCTCCAAATCACACATGTGATTTGGAGATAACAAAGCAGAGAGTCTTGTTTACTTATCTAGCAAGGTAGTTGTTTTATGTAAAACTGACAGAAATGCTTTCTTACACTTTCTGAAAGGATTTTTTTTCACTTTTTCCTTTTCATCTTCTGTCTTCGCCTCCTGGGGCAGTATCTAAATGATGTCCTAGGCTGGTGATAAATTCACAATTTTTACAATGCTTCCCATCATCCTGAGCTCAACCACTGGCAGAATACTGCCCTGTAATTCCTAAGTATTATTCATATGATCTCATGCAATATTGTTCTGTTCCATTTAATCTCATTAGGATGGGTTTTTGACTAAGCAGATGGCTTAGTCTTCTCTAAGAGACCATAAGGAAATTCCATGTCAGGAATGTTTTGTGTCTCATGATATTTAAATTTACTGTGATTTGAGGGGTTGTAGGAGTATATTCAACTTTGTATGTGTGAGAGTGATATTTTTCAGGAGGTTTTCGTTTTTGATCCTCAGTCATATATGGAGACCACAATTCTCTTTGCCAAATGCCTTTCCGAGCAAAATTTGTTTGGTTGATAGCATGCTGGTTCTACTACAGATGCCATTTCTCAGTCTTGTCAGGCAGTCTTTTTTTAAAGCTTAATTCTCTATCTTATTTTGAAGACAAGGCTACGTCCAGTACAGTAATGTTAATATAAAAATACAAGCTGGCTTAACTATACTTTCATTTTTAAACACAATGAGCTCATCTAAATAAAATGACTTTAAAATGTTCGTTTATATTATCTAAAACATTACTAAAAATCAGGAAATATTTATTGTAAAGGATTAGTTTCATTCTTTTTGACTAATAACCATTATGATATATTGGATAATAACTATATATAACTAGTAAGAGATTTAACTGGATTGGTGCAGGAGGTGAACCAGCTGGCCTCCAAAAGTCTCTTCCAACCTGGAATATGTGATTATTCTGTGAATATCCATATAAACAGTAAAGTAGTTGCTTTTGTGAGTTTCAGTTGCCTTTTGTATTCTGAGTTACTTAGAAAAATTATATTTATAAGAACTTGGTTTTTCCCCAAAGTCTACTTACCAAAGGTATCTGCAGTGAGGAGAGCAGATTTAATTGGTTTTGCTTACTTGTGTCCCTCCAGATTTGTTTGTGAAACTAGCAGAAATCACACTTTCATTTTACTGATGGACTGGAAAATATGTTTCTGCAACTCCCTGTGGGCTCATCAGTTTTGAATTAAATTAATAATTGAAAGGAGCTAGTTACATGAACCAAGATAAAATAAATAATGATATATATATATATTCTTGCAGTATTCTCAGTACGTACTAAAGCTATCAAAGCTGGTTTGGGTCTTTAATAAACTGCACATACTTAGACAGCCAAATGTTTTTTAAGAGCTCACTAAAACTTGTGCTCTTGCATCACAGTGCAGAGGATGTTGTTTCTGAGACTTGGGACATTTTTGCATGCATAAAAATTAATCTCTTTTGGTTACTTGTCTTTGCTGGGCAGCCCAGGTGCATCTGGTATGTAAAAAAGAAAGAAAAAGTTGAGAGGACCCTTCATAGATGAAAAGGAACTAAACAAGACAGGAATTTTATCCTGAGAACTTCTAGAATCGCATGTAGTCAGGGCCTGAACTAACTTGAGTTGAATTGATAGATTTTTGTTTCTATTTGCACAGCTCTCTGCTTTTAGATTGAAGGTTTGCTGAGATGGAGTGAGAGGGAGAGTTTCACTTAGTTATGATGAATGGTGTTGACTGAGTGAAGTTGTGCTTCAGCAGTATAACCAAACACTTAAAAAAAAAAAAAAAAGTTGACTGAGCCAAGTATAGGGAATAAAAAAGTTGGGAGAGGTCCTTTAACAAAGCTCATCCTGTAGTTTGTCACCTTCAAGACTATAGACCTGTTCATCAGCTGGTAGGGTGGGAACAAATCTTGTCACAGCGACTCCTTGACATATTTCAGGGATAAAAAATGGAAGGTTTTGTTTGTTTTTGGTGGAGGAGTGTGACTGAAGAAATAACTAATAATTTCATGAATTATTTTAGCACTGTTCCCACTCCCCTGTGCTTTTCTCTCTTGATTTTATTTCTTACCTCCTTACCTTAGTCCTCGGAGTTGCAGTGTGTTGAGACGAGTGCACAGGAAAGGGGCTTTGGGCACCTATTCACATGTGTGCTCGTACACGGGCAGAGCATGAAGCTTTATACTTTATATGTAAAGCATAGAAGTAATACAAATTAGGTTATAAGGCATACAACTGATTTAGTATATTGGGAATATACTAATATGAATATTCTCCCAGTGTGCAGCTCCATGGCAAAATGGAGATCATCGTATCTACAAGTTTATATTTCAGAGCCTTTTACAATCGAAGTCAGATTCTATTCCACTAGCAAGAAATGGGTTAGAGAGAAATAATGTGTGTCTTCTGGTCTTTGTGTGCATTGGGGATATGAAGTTAAATCCATTCCCCCAAATCCTGTTTTGGAGGTCCAAAATGATGGCAGGAATGTCTTTGGTACCTGAGGTTTGTCTCTAGCCCCTTCTCTCTGCGTGCACAGCGGTGATGGGGATGGGGGTGGTGTCGTGGCTGAAGGTCAGCTGAGAAAGATGCAATCTACTTAGAAATGTTAGCTTGTCTGAAGAGCATTTTCGCCCTTATAGCAGGAGCTAAAATGACAGCGTGAGGTGCAGAGCAGTGGGTTTGAGATGATGGGTATTGATCCTATTTGCTAGTCTCCTATTACATTGCCTAATAAGTACTGCTGAGCTTTTTGTCTTAAGCTGATGATAATATAAGGATTGTCGATAGCTTTCAATATCATGATCTTGGCCTTTTAAATTAGCCCACACATGCATCATAATTGCCTTATTCTTTTTGTCTCTTTGTTGCTATGTGTATGAGAGAAGAGCAAATCAAAAGTGCATACTGTTTATTTTGATATGTAAGTTGGGATAATAGCCTTGATATAGTAGCACATAATCAATGGAAAGAGCTATAGGTAACAATTTAAGAAATTTGTCTTCCTTTTTTTTTCCTTTGTAGTAACGTGTGACCTCTTCATCTCTTTGATCCCTTATGCTATGCACTACGTAACCTTGGATTAACAGAAACAAGAAATGCTGTGCATCATGTAATGACATATTTCAGCAGGCTACATCAAAAGAGGTTAGATAAGATCTTTTGTAAGAAATCTTTTGCGTAGTCTACAAGAGGGGTTGCAGCCAAGGACACTGTCACTTCCTCTTGCAATGAAGGCTAAAACTGAAATGGGCTGCAGTGCTGGTTTATCTTGAAAAGCCTTGAACACACTTGAAATATATTGACAGTGCAAGAACTGATCTTAGGTGAAATTTCCTTTCCTATGTGCTGACAATGGATACAGTAGTAAGAAGTTACTGAGTGTTGATGTGACTCGCAGCTAATTTTAGAGTATAGTGAAGCTGCCATTTAGGTTATAGATACTGAGATGTAGGTTATAGATACTGAGATGTTTAAAACTCTTGTCAAGCAACTGCCCTCTGAAACTAAAATAGTGACAATATTGCATTCCAGCATGTGTTGCTGTTATTTACCTTGAAATAAAATTGCGTTCATTAGATGAAGTAATATGAATGGATGGCAAATCTGGCTCCATTCCAGCCTCAATCTGTAGTATGGGAATAATCTCTTCACAATTCAGAGATGGTGTAAAACTGAAAAAATAAATTCAAGCATGTAATTACTGAACCTTCTTAAGCCCCACATAGTGCTTTTGATCTTTAAATAATGACTTCCTTCCTTGAAAGCTTAAGAGCTGTTACATTTTTTTTCCTGATGTAACCTTGCAGAATAGAACTTGCAGCCATTGTGCAGAAACCTTATGGATGTAATAATTTGAGTTATTTAAAAATAACATGTACAGGAGGAGGAGGGCTAGTTGTCTACCATAGAGGATTCCCAACTTGCACTTTGCTTGTATGCAGGCGGACGTTGGCTTTGATCTTTGACCGCTTGCCGTGTTCTGCTTATAGCTCTTTCCTCCCTGCCCTTTGCACAGGAAGAAGTGACACCTGCAGTAGATAAGAGTGTCAAGGATAGACGCGGTATGACAAATAGCCCTGCGACGAAACACTTGTCCTCTGGAGTTTTGTATCGCTCGGTCACAGTTTGGTCCGTATCAGTAGTTGCAACAAATGTAAGGTCATGCTCTTATTTAGGAGAGCTTTCAAGAGACCTGTGCAAAAGTGTGTTTTTGTCAGCAGTACCGTATTGCAAACGGCCTGTGTTAACCATCATGGATTCCTTGACACGTTTACTAACATCGCTTGAAAAGTAGTTGGTGAAATACAAAGGAGGTACCAAACTACTAAAGTACTTAATGGCGGCCAGTTGAATTCATGGATTTTGAATATTTTCCATGATAGCAGTTGAATATAACAGATATCTGGTTTCTTTTATAAGACAATGTGTAGAAGTTACAGCAAGGAGATGGAGTCATGACTGCTCTATATCCTGTACCTAAAGTTGTTTGATGGTTGGCCGGAATCGGCTCTTTCCTTTTATCTCTCCGAGTGCGTTGAAGGCATCCTGCTCCCATTGACCAAATGTCTTCCCAGGAATCGGCATTGCATCTATTGGTAAGAAAATAGAGAGAGTGGTTTCCTATAGCTGTGTTAGTCCAGGCCCTTAGCATGGGAAGAGAGGAGAAGAACTTTTAGATGGGGTAGGTGGCGCTGAGGATGTGAAGTAGGGGAAAACTGATGCAGAAAAAAATCATCCAATTTAGGAGCTTTCCAGTAAATATTTCCAGAAGTAAACTAGACAGCGCTACAGTTAAAGAACTTTCAAAGTTTCAAAGTGGTTTTGCAGAGCTTCTCATGGGAAAGTGGGGAGGGACTGCTATATTTGTACTTGCTGTTCTGAAATGCCACAGCAAGTTTTTAGTTTTGGAAATTCTCATTTGAGAATCTGTTCTGAGTTTAAAGTTAAATAAATAAAGAAAAATCATGTGCACACACTTAAGAGACGGGTGTGTATGATGAGCAGTGCGTAAAAGTGCCTACAATAACAAAGGATTTAAAATAAATAAATTATTTCATGTCTTTGCTTACCTTGGCATTCCCGTTACCTCGGAACAATACCTTTTCATCTCTATTCATTTTGGACAAAAATCCTTCTGATTATTTGCAGTTTGCTTCTGAAGTGAAGGCTCTCAGTAGCCAAGCTGTAATCCAGATACCTACTATATGAGCTCAGAATTTTTAACAAGTCTTTTTTTTTTCATGTAGTTTAGGAAACTTGATATATGATAAAGCCCTTAAAATTTGACCTTTCTTAAAATGGCACATCAAGATGTATTCTAATGTTTCTGTAGAGTCTATTGTAAACTATTCAATAAATATACACAGAAGGTAATCCCATTATAAATCACATTCAAAAGTTAATCACTTAACACATTTGTGGGTTTTATGATTGTAAATATAATCATTATTCTAAATTCCAAAGCTAACGCACGGCAAAGAACAGATCAAAGTAGAATTAAAACTATATTTAAAACATCTTTCTGCTGACACAACTGTTTTGCAAATGGTGAGTTTAAGATTAGCTCTAGTTGTTTACAACAAGTTCTTTGTCTGTTTTGGCTGGGCAAGGGACCTTTGACTTCTTGGCGAAACCGATTTCAGAAATGAAGTATTTTGATTTAGTATGGAATGAAAAATATTTAATTAAAATACAGATACCAAGGAAAGAATTCAAGAGTGCAATAGCAACTGGTTTCTGAAGAATTCTGTAAAGCAAAAACAAACAAACACAAACCTTAAAAATGTCTTTTTAGAGTATCTGTGAGATTATTTAGACGTATGTAAGTTTTGTCTAAGACCTTGAAAATATTTTTGGCACTTTCCTGGTCACTGAACATTTGATCCTCTGTGACAGAACAAAGTCTTCTTAAGAAAGAACTTTTATCAGAAAATTATTAGAACCAAAAAGCTTTTTTTTTTTTTTTTTATTCCTTCACTCTTTTGTCCGTGTAACTGAGTTCTGTCTGTACCTCTGGATGCTTTTTCCTTCTTGAAATTAGCATAGAATCACCATTTTGCTTATCATTTCCTTTTTGAGTTTTACCATTGGTTTAAACAAATGGAAATGAAATCAAGTGCAGCCATTTTTCATTTATTTTCCCAAGCCCTATGTTTAGAATGTATTTAGAGGCTGGAGAGCTTCTCTACTTGTTTTGTTGCAGAACTTGCATTTCTGAAATGCCCAGGGTGCTTGCTGGGTTGGATTTGGGGAACTTTATGAGTTTCAGATGTCTCTGTCATAAAGTCATAGCCTTAATATATGAGTGCTGTAAGAACAGCTTAAAAAATACCTGATAATTAAGAGGCCGCAGAGACACTTCAGCAAGCTACAGCTAGCCAGATGAGTACTCAATCGGTCAGTGGTAGTGTGGGGTTGCTTGTGGTCTTTGGGTTTGGTCATGCCTGCTCCGCTTATCCCCATAGAACTGAAGGACGGTGAGCATGTGGGCTAGGAATAATTGCAATGTTCTGTGCTATATTTACATGTGTGGACAGTGCGAAAGTAGTTGTATATTCTTAATTATCTTCTTAAAGTGTTATCTTTGCTTGGTGTTGCCTTGTGGTAATTAGAGTTGCCTTTCCATGCACCTTCAGCCGATAACGTTATTGTTTCTCGTTCTGGAGTTTTTTTGTTCTGAGTTAGTTTGGGGAGCTCGACCCTATGGTACTGTGTGGTATAGCAGCGTTTGCCTTGGGAACCGTATGGCGCTCTGAAGGGCAACCCTGGGCAGATGGCAGGGTGAAGTCCGCGAGTCTTTTGTTATGTTGCTTTTAAACATGATGATGTATTCTGGAGACTGAAAAACTCTTCAGTAACTGAGAGGAAAATAAGCATAGGAAACATTTCATTCTTCCAAAAATATATTGTAGCAAAACCTTTTTTTAACCTCTCTTGTAATGCGTTTCAGAGATTTGCTAAGGGGTAACAAAGCTAAAATAAGACATTGGACTGTTACAAATCATAAGGGTGGAAGAGGTGGTTATCATTTACTGTGCAACTTGCTGATAGGGCTGATTAAGATGCCATTCAAATGTTAAGCTTAATTTTGAATATCAGCAGTGTAACTGAAGGCTTTTTGTCTATTTTGCAGCCTTAATCAGTCTACCACATAATTCATATTCTCAGTCTTTGGACACCAGATGTGCATTGGAAAGAGGATAAAAATAAGCATAAAAATAATGTAAGGTTTCTGAGTGCCACTCTAAAAAATGAAGTCTTAAAATGAATTCCCATTTTGATTCTTAATAAAGAAAATGCACTCAAATTCATCCTCTGATGCCCTACATGGCAGTGAGTCAGTAGCTGTGACCATTTTCTTCTCCTTTTGAGTGACCAGCTGTGTCAATTTATGGCTAACACTGCTAATCTACAGCAACTTGTTGAGTACCTTCAGGAAGTTTCAGTTATAGATTTTTCTTTTTAATTGATGGTAATTCTTAGCCTATAGTTGATTTATGATACTCGGTGCTGCTGTGGCATGGAAACATTCAGATTCAAAATAAACCACACAATGAATTTGCTAGAAGAGGGAAAATAGTTGTGTAAAGCCTACAAACCCTAGATTTTGCTGAGTTTTGTAAGCTGAAGTATTTGGTTTTTGAATGCAGTGAAATGACCCCTACCATTCCTGACTGGTTTCTCTTGCTGGAAATGTTTGGCTAGAGTCATGTTTACTACAAGAACAAGCACCAGTGTGCAGTAGATGGCTGGTCTGGAGGGATTCATCTACTTCATGTGCCAGTGTACAACCACAAACCATAGGCTTTGAGCTGCTCACTGCATCTCTTGAGGTTTTGAGGCTTGGGTAGAAATCATTTGCTTCAGCAAAGAGAAACAGAGGAGGAAGCATCTCTGCAGAGTTTAGTTTCATCATGGAGGTTTGCTTCGAGATATTTTTATCGTACAGCATGTTAAATAGCAAGATGGAAAAGTATGCATCTATACATCTCAAAAGGTCTTTGCCAGGCTGACCTGGGGAAAGAGTTTTTTGCGACTCAGCTGTGATAACTTGATCAGATATTAAGGGTATGAGCAGGACACATCAACTTGAAAAACCTACTACCACTAGAAACACCAGGGCATCCTCCTTATACTTGTGACGAAGAAGGTAAAATCCCTCTTTCTTCCCTCTCCCAGTCAAAATTAATCTAAACTTCCTTCCTGGCCCACTAATAACAATACTAATAGCAGAGCATGAAAGGTTGCTGCCTTCCCTAAGATCTTGGATGGTCTCTTCTCTGTACTGCTCGACAGAGGTGGAAGGGCCTCTGTAGTGTGTGATGCCTTTCAGAACATCTTTTTAAAGCAAACTTTAAGACATTACTGAGTCTTACTGATAGACCGAGTGGCTTTGCGCAGAAGAGATGAAAAGAGATGGGACTTTTTTTGGCATGTGGTCTGTAGTTCATAGATACAGAAGAGCTTATACCTAAGGTAGTACTCCTAGATTTGCACTTACCTTATTAATTTTATTCAATAGCTTGTGTTTGCCCCTTTGTGCATCTTAATCTGCAAAAACAAACAAAAAGGTAAGCACCAGAGAGTACTTCCAGATTTAGAGGCTTAAAAACAATCGCTTGCAGGCAGAGCTGTATCTCAAGGTCAACTGTTGAGACAAAGAGAGTGGTAAGAAAGAAGCACTGGCAGGTGGCACAGAACTGCCAAGTCTGTCTTTATAAACCCACACTATTATCTGCCTTGGTTGAATGAAGCGACTGTGACCCGATTGCACGGGTACCTTTCTGCTCCTCCCTAAACTTCTTGGCATTTTGTTTTTGTTGCAGATTTGCTCTGAGCATGGGCTGCACGAAGAGTGACTGCAGGCTGCTGCTTTGCCTTTTAACATCAGCATGTGCAGACCTCATAGCATACACAATTTCATAAAGTGAATTGTAGTTGGAGTAAAAATTTTAACCTATTGCCCTTTTCATGTCTTTATATAAACCTGAAATGTTTAACTCCAGCATAGTGCCTTGCAGACTTTTTTTTTTCTTTGTTCCTTTATCAAATACTCACAATGTCTACTAATAGTTACCCGGGGAAAAGACTGAATAATCTTTGTGTTTCTGTCAGAAAATCTATTTTTGGGTTTTGACTTCCAACTCCTACTTTTACATAAAATGCCATACAGTCATGATCAGATTGTGTCAGCATGGTCACTGATATGTGTCAAGATATGTAAATGACTCTGTCAGACAAATCCATGAAAGTAACACCTGAGTAGAAGAGCTACCAAAAAAAAAAATCAAATATTTAATGTTGTCATCTGCTATCCACAGCAGCTAAGAACAGCTAGTTCTTGTGGCTCTATAGATGAACACTAGAATTAGCATTTGACCAGAAGTCGACAGTGTAAAACATTAGTCTGCATGAACACTAGTCATTGCCACATCTTGGACTTAAAGAAAAATAGAAATGTGCAGAATAATCTTTAAATGGGTGGTTAGGAGAACAAAAAGGTGGAGAGATGAGATTAGAGTTAATTAAACCAGTAAAATAGTTGAACTTCTCAAATTGCACTTTTGGATACTAAAATCTCAGCTTAATTTTAAAATTTCAAAGAAACAGAAGTGCACTCAAAGAATCATATGTGGAGCCAGTAGCTGTTGTTTCCCATATAATAAATTCGTGACTTTTGGAAAGAATTTTGGAAGCTTTTGCCATGTGTTACGACGAGTCCTAGAACTGGAGGAGAATTGAGGATGCCTTTCTGTGTCTTCCCAGCGGAAGAGAGAGATGAAGTTAGGGGGCTGTCTGAGTTGGGCACCTGGTTTAGAGCTGTATTGCCTTTGGTTGAATCATGGGCTTTGGAGAGGACAGCACAACAAACCATACTATGGCCGTTTCCAGATGTGCATTTTGTAAGTGAGTCTGGTGAACTACAGTATACTTAATAAAAATAAAACAGGGAGCATTTTTTTTTTTTAATTTTAAATGAAGATGTTTGAAGACTAAGAAGCATTTAAGAATATAACTATTGTTAAGCTTCAGTGTACTGATGCTCACCAAGCCTTATGGAATATTTCTTACTGAAAACCCACTGTTATGAACTTGTATTTTATCAAGTACATTTTATTTCTAAAACATCACTTTTTATTTAATTAGATAAGCATTGTATTATGTCTGGGTATTTTTCAGTTATATTGTTGTGGCTTATCAGAAGACAAGTACACAAGCACCTGTGTCTCATTCAAGGCTGTCAGTGATACTCTGACAATCTATTCTTATTTTACAGATACTCTTTTTCATGCTGTGCCAGCTTAATTTTTAAATTCTAGGCCTGGTAGATACTTTGTCTTCTGAAGTTAGGAAGTCTGTGTTTTTGTTTACTTTAGAGTAGGAAGGGATATTTTTATCCCAGAGGTGACAAACAGTACCTAAAAGATTGCCATTCCCGTAAAATGTGATTATTTTCTTTTCCAGTAAGAAGACAGTGATTTGCTTGGCCATTGAGGTCAGCTTTTTCTGGAGTAACAGTTTAGTATGAAATGCTTAAGGATTGTTATCTATCTTCTTTATTTGGTAACTTTAATTTACATACTAAAGTATATGCAGACTAATGAGTGATTCCATATTTCAAAATATTACCTCTTTTTTTTTATTTCTATATGTAACAGAATCTGTTTAATCATCTCCTAAGATGTAGACAAACATGATGCATCCTCTGGTGAACTGAAGCCTGATCTTCCTCTAGATCAAGCTCAGCTATGTCTTTATAGCAAGCAAGCAGGTACCTTGCCATGACTTTATGGAAAGTTCCTAAAGTGATATTTCTGCAGTATTTTGTGTCATTGAGCAAATCACTGATTATTATGATACCAAGTATTCAATGCTTCTGTTTTTTTTTTCATTATGTACCATAATCTAATAATGTTTTGTATTAGTATGTTCTAAGTTTTCTGCAAAATTCCTCTTGTTTTTGCATTACTTCCACAAATAGCTTTGCTAAATAATTAATTAAAAATTGTGTATGCTAATTCTCTGAGAAAACATTGACTTGAATATTAATTGGGTTGTTTCACTTTGACACATGACTGGAATCACATGCGCTCAGCTATGTAAGCACAAGCAGCCTTCCTTTGTCTGCAGCAGCTTGCTCAGTCTGCATGAATTGATGTATCTTCTGGAGGCTGAAAGGATATTTGCCTAGTGGGTTTCAAATAAAATTAGTTTTCCACAGCTGTTGGCCGGCTGATGCCAAGAGCCCGCGTATTACACTGTTTCTTTCCTTCAGAAGAAAGAGTCCAGGAGTGTTTATAAGCTTGTGAATTCTACCTTCTCCTCCACCCCTCTGCACACACACAGAAACATTTGATAATGGCCATATCTGAGAATGAAAGAAAAATCTGTTAAATTAATTATGTTTGAGGAAAAATATGGTGCCCTCGTAGACAACGATCCATGTAAAGTTGGAATGTAATGTAATCTTTCCCATCAGCTGCTCAGAGTAAATCATGTGGCAGAGTTAGATTTGTGTTTAAGATTAAAAAAAAAAAAAAGTCAAAACATACTAGCATTTATCATGCAAATATCCAATAAGCAGAAGTGAAATTTTTGAGGCTTTCTATTAGTTGGGCTGGCTTCTGTTGCGCATTTTGTAAGTAGACTCTCAATTTTAATTTAATTTCAGTATGCTGCAGGAACCAGCTGAGAAGGAATTGCTCCTTCCTGGACACGCCATTATAGCATGCACGCGTAGGTAGCTGATCCTTGGGGTTTAAGTAGACCCTGTACAAACCTCGCAAGCCTTTATGGTCCTCCCTCCCTTATGTTATGTGTATGCAAATTAGGACAGAAAATTAAAATACATGTAGGCACGCACGGGTGCACACGCATTCCCTGTCCCCTGCTTAGATGCCTTTGCATTTATGAAGGATTTTTGGCAATGAAAATCTGTATAGGATTTGGAGCTATTTTAATTTTCTTGCTGCAACCAGGTATTTAAGCATGTCATTGTTAACTAGATTGTCAGGAGCAAAGGTGATCCTGAATTGCTGAATTGCAAAAGGAGACTCTAGTTCTTTGTTTAATACCTGCCTCATTCTTTCTTTGTATGGATTATTTTAATACTCTTCATTTAGCAAGTGAGGAAAGCAGCATTACTTAATACAATTCACCCACACTAATGAGGTTGGCAACCAAAGAATTTGCATGCTATAATGAGTTGCTTGTGTACAGTATGTTTTAAAAGAAGAATATGTAATGAATTATAATGGAAAAAGGTATGGTGGGAGCAGATAATGTAGTGAGAGTGCAGCCGATAAAGACTGCGGTATGTTTTCCCTCTGAGGCAGTACAATTTCTTCTTTGAAACTTTCAAATTTGCTTTTTTTGTAATCTCATTCACAGAGGGCAAAAGAGTTCTCATTTCATTGCTGCTTGTCATGTGATTGAATAATAATTGATGTTATATTAAAAGTTCTTCCTACAGATTAAACTCTTGTGCAAGTCCAACAAGCAGGTTAAACACCTATTGACTTAATGAATGATATTAAATATCAAAAAAAGTCCAAACAGCCTAGGTGAAATTTGAATTTGCTAGAAGAAAGCGAGTCTTACGACTTAATCTTAAGGTATTATAAGCAGAGGGAGCTAGAGAACTCCAAAGGAACATTACTGTAATGGGGATAGCTCATTCCAGGTTTAAGCTGGATGCAGTAATGACCTGGAGTGCATCCCAGCCACTGTTCATTGTAAATTTGAACAATTATGTTATGACAATAGGATGAAACGGAGAGGCATATCAACCTGATATTGTTGTTCTGCAGAATCTCAGCAGAGCTGGTTAGAGAGTAAATGGGCATAAGACAAAAAGACTTAAGCTTTCCTTGCATTTCCTTTGCAGAGATGGGCCCTGAAACCAGCTTTGGGAGGTGAATGCTGTTCAGGCCAGGTCATGCTGGGCAGCCTGAGGGGTTCTTGTAGACCGTGGGCGCATGTTGTTGGGCCTGAGTTTCAGTGAGAGAGAGAGGTAGTTTCGGTGCTTGTCAATATTTTTTGACCTGCTGGTAACCTTTTTCTAGTGTTTGCGTGATTTTAAAAAAAGGAGGAATAAAATATAGTTGGCACTGGTTGTTTTGGCAGTGTTCACCATGACACTTACCCTGTGGAGTTTTTTCTCTTTGGCGCTAAGGTTACTTTCCTTAGAGCTGGCAAGCTAAAAAGCAGTGGCAGACCCTGAAGGCAGAGATAGAAGTTAGAGACCCTGTCAATTTTGGGGACAGAGGAAGTTTTTGCAACAATTTTGGTGGTAAAAAACAAAAATGTTGAGGCCTCATTATGTCACCAATGCATTGTTATGATAATCCAACTCGTGGAGAATTTCCAGGATTTTGGAAAGTCTCCCTTGTTCAGGAAATAAATAAAATTTATGCCAGTGTTTAAATCTCAAGGCATATTGCATGTTACGTGGTTCTCCTTTGATCTGTGTTCAGGAGTAGCTGAAACTTTGAATGCAAATGTTAGTCTTTGCTGTTATTAAATTAATAAGTAAGAATAAGCATAAGCAATTAGCATCTTCGTGTCCCCAGTCTAAAATTAGCTTTCCAGAGGAACTGCTTTGCATAAACTGTGTGAAGCGAAACTTCTTTCCGCTTCCAGTAGAGCTGTCCGTTAAATCAAGCGAGCAAACCTGGTGTTGAACATATTGGTGTATGGCTCGTTACTCTCTCTGAGAGTGATGTAAAATGTCCTCCTTACGCTTTACCTTGATACATGTCAAAATACTCTTTGCTTTTTCAGGGTGTCTTGGGAGTTCTGGATATGGTCTGTAACCTGATCACACAGACCTTCCTCATCTTATGGCTTTTCTATAGGCCTGCTCTTCCTGGCCGCATAAGAAATTTGCCCATTAATTTTCCTTCTTGGGCATGTGGTCCGTCTCTCAAACTTCCTTGCGATCACGCTCACCTAGTCTGAATTCAATTTGCAAGGATAAAGAATTGAAGCTATTTGCTTCCTCCCTTGAGACCTCCCACAGAGTGAGGTTGACTTGTTTAATCGAAGTCAGACCTCACGAATTTAAGCAAACACTGTGATTTCCGAAGTGGATGCTGTGTTGTCCAGAAGAGAAACATGGGTGAAACACTCACCTGCTTTCACAGCCTGTCCCCGGGCCAGAAGCCAGAGCGCGAGTTCAGGGAGGGAGGAGCAGGAGGAACCACCATCATGAGGTCGACTTTGCCCATCTTAAGTAAGTCTAATGAAGTTCAGGTTATGGATGTTCTTCCATAAGCCAATTTCATTAAGGTAAAGAAAAGCTTGGAAAAAGCTGTACCGACTGTAGTCAAAATCCCATCTCATATTTGCATAGACACTGACTTCCTGGAGAACAGCCCTTCCTCCCGTGCCTTTTGGATAAGATAGAGGCAGCGCAGGGTAGCATTGACCCTCCAAGGGAAATCTCTCACCACTCAGCAAATCGTCCACTACAACTATCAGTCCTGGAGCTCTGGAAGAAATTAACTGTATGTTTTCTCCTATCGCAAAGTGGCTGAGGAGGATTAATATAATACTTGTATTGTGGGAAGGAAAGACATTGTTGAAACTCTGGAAATAAATATTCCAGGGCAATACTCAGTGGTCCCAAGCAATAATCATGTCATATGGTAGTAAATGCATAACAGTACGTAATAGAGAAAGATGCTATAGCACCAAGATGAAGACAGAGCACTGCCCAGCTGGTTAGTTGCTTTCTGTACCTGTTGTTACATTAATCAAGTTTGGTTTGCATGTGCAAATTACTTGAGGAATACAAAGGTATTTTACAGTAGCGTATTATTTGACCAATTAATAAAATGGACCACTTAAAGTCCAGCAGTGACTTGAGATCTCCTGGGAAGCAATAAATCTTTCAAGCTTCTCGAAGCACGGAAAGTTGTATTTGCAACAGAATATATAAAACTGCATTTTTTTTTCCGTTTTTTAAATTTAAAAGAGTGTTCCTGATGATGTTTTCACTTGGAGTGAGTTTGACAATGTGTTTTTGTTGCAGGAGCAGCTGCAGGAATAGATAACTAATTCAGACTAGCGTTGTTCTTAGCAGCTCTTTGGGTGAGATGGGCAGAACCACGTAACGCAGGAGCACCGTGCTATGGGAGAGGCTTCCGTGTGTCACAGGCCATGGTTCTGGACTGATACGTTGGACACTCTTGGATTGGAGACTGTGTGTGACTTGTACCACGATGGTCACCAGCAGCAGAGCTGTCATATCTATTAGGGAAACTTGAAAATTAATGATAACTTGTAAAGTAAGAAACCACTCAAGGTAAAGTTACATATAAAGATCAACAGTTTCCTGCAGCTCTTTCCTTATTTATATGCTGTTACTGCACTTTCTTCCCCCTTCTCTCCATCCCTGAAAGCAATGCAGACCCCCTGTGTCCAACAGTGGCTTAACATTTGTCATCCACGTGTGCCGCACTGGTGGGTCTCGTACGCTACCGGCTTTTGCAGAAGCATTTGGTGGTTTTGTGGTGTGGAACACGTTGTTTTTATAGTGCCTGGGCCATGGCCAACAGATTTGCGTAAACTCTCACCAGAGAGGGGCTCAGCCCAGTTACCCTCGGGGATGAGTCCCGGCACCTCGTGTTCCTGGGACAGGCATCAGGAAGAGACCCAGGCAGCTCTGCCACGACCGTGTTAATATTGCTGCTTTCTTGTGCATCACTCGTAGGGCAGCAGAGAGACCTCTTGTTTCTCGAGCCTGACAGAGGTGAGGACGAGCTACGGGGATGAGATTAGAGGAAATGTTTTTTGAGGGAAGCACTCAAAATGTGATTCACCTCCAGCTTGTTTGCCTCTCGTGGGTTTGAGAGCTCTTCATTAACTGAATGTTGTGTGCTGTTTTTCCTATGTAGACCTCAAGGGAAAATTTAACCTAAGAGAAACAAGTTAGTGCAAAATTATTTTATTCCTTCCCCCTCTCCTCCTTAACATACCATCTGCTAATTGCACAGTGGGTCTTGAGTGTTTCCAAATTCTAATCATTTATTATTATTTTTTTTTAGCAAGGAGAGTACTTTTTGAGCAGTTCTCGAAAATTCAGCCCCTGTGTTCTATCAAAACTAACTTTAATTTTTACTTTAATTTTTAATTAACTGATGCATCTTATTCTTGCTTTTTACTCATATGTCAACACGTGTAAGTTTTGGCAGTGTTTTGGCAGGATTTCGTATTCACATTAGTTCTCTCTGTGGTCAGTATTTCTTTAGCTATATTAAGTTACCCACAGTGTTTCCAGCTTTCACAATGTCATTACATGTCTCCTGCTCTCTTTTGCTTGCTTGGCCTCTGTTGCTCAGGCGATGTGAAACATAGGAATTAGTTTGGAAAATATGAGCCCAACTGTGATGTTTACCAAGAAATCAACATCCTGGAAATAGCACATGTGTAGGCTTGGTAAGGGGCAGCTTCATAATTACTACTGAAGACATTTTTCGTTCTCTTTTGGTGGTTGATGGAGTTGAGTGGTTCACTGATGAGATGAGCAACCAATGCTCTGGAGGGTATGAGCTAAGGAAAACTGCTGCTAGCACACTACAGAGCTTTTTTGGGTTTTTATCTCAGATTACTTACTGGGGTTATTTCTTGGATTATTCTGAAGAAATAATAGCTCTATGCTTAAAAAGGAAAATGTGATCCGAGCTCTGTTTTATATTTACTCGGGTATGGTGCAGCGCTTGGTTATGAGGGCAAGGATGGAGTAACGTTTGCCTCATTTACAGAGGCTGTGCCTTCAGGTAGGGAAGGGAAAGCTGCAAGTGATCTCTCTCTCTCTCTCTCTCTCTCTCTCTCTCTCTCCACGTGAAGAAGTCAGTTCGACTAAAGTGGAAAGCATTAGAAATACTCACCCGAGTTATCCATAGACACTGCTCGATGTGTGTAAGCCTCCTAAGGAGAGGTGGGGAAGGAAGGCGCTTGTCATACCCAAGAGGAGAAAGCTCCCAAATGGCCCTGCAGCTCTGAGAGGTTCATCCTGAGATCTGCGTTCCCAGGGCTGCGGTGTGACGTTCCCGCGGCGCACTGGAAGCTTCCAGCATTGGGTGTCCCTTGCAGCGCACGCTGATCACAGCCCCCAGGTCTCCCCCTTGCCACCGCGGTGCCGGGCAGCCCATCTGAGGTCCGCCGTGGACCGGGCGAGCTCGTGTGTAGCTGCCGAGAGCGCCCGAAGGCGTCAGAAGCTCCCGCCGTCTCAGCCGGTGCAGGCAGCGCTGTGGTAACACCCTGCTGATGTTCGGGGATGAAGAAGGGCTTAATAGGAAATTAAATCCCACCCTGAGCCCGTGAGTGCTGCCTGACCTTCTCTTTAACCCCAACTAAAAGCGTTTAGCAACTGAAGGCTTTATTATTACTGCCTTATATTAATGGATGGTGTCCTCTTTACCATGCAAATGCCTTGACTTCTGCTGACACGTGGGTTGGCTTCTCGCACGCCTACCGGCTGGAGGGTGTTGGGGCCATCGGGGGAAGGTCCTTCTCTCTTCAGCTGAACTCCTGGTGCAGTGCAGAAGGGAGAGAAATATTCCAGTCATTATTGGCTTTGAACATTCCGCAGCTGCCTCCTTAATGGTTATTATTTATTTATTCGTAGCTGTGCCTCACAAGTGAGAAATGGGCATGTGAGAGTGAAAAGTTTTACTATTAGCATTCAGCTAATGCAGAAATGGTTTTTCCCTAGATGTGAAAAGTCTCAAACTTGCGGAGTTGTGTTTTTTGTTCCTTTTTTTCTTTTTTGTATGTGTATGTATGCGTGTCACGGCAAAACACGAAACCTGCTTTTCCGTTTTAGAGAGCCTCGCTACGAGCTGTCTTCACTCTGGTTCGCAGCTCCGTTCAATCGCGCTCTGGTTTTGCTCTTTTGAAGGTTTGGTTTCAGGGCAGCCGAGCGTTCAGCATCTGCGAGGAGTCTCTGCGGAGCCCCGAGCAACACGGGGGAAGGAGAGCCCTGCCAGCTCCCCGCGAGCCGGGGCCCCGCTCCGAAACAATCCGCGGGGCCTCAGCGCGTCCATCTCGGTTTTAGGTCCTGATTGATCAGTGCTGGGAATAGCATCAGATTCCAAGCGGCTGTGATGTGCCAGGTCACGATTAAACTGTCTCGTTTGGGAAGGAGGAAGGAAAAGGAGTTGAATAAATCCATATTCTGCATTTTCTTTAAAGGGCAGGAATCCTGTAACTCTACAGGTGTGGAATAATTTTGGCCGCTTATTACTTAATGCCTCAGAGCTTTTCTGCACTGAAGTCGCTGGGGAATGAGCTTATAGGATCAAGCTGTTATTAGAGAAGCTGGTGCGGTGCTGTCTATGATTTCTGTATTTGAAAGCCAAAATGTTCAAAGTGTTCAAGTCAAAATTAACCATTTTGACTTTCACTTCTTAAATTTGTAATGTTTTTTTCCCAAACAGTTATGATGCAGTTAGGCATATAGATCTCAGAGTCAAGGGGGAATTAGAAAATGCAGTTTTGAACACATTTGACACTCCTTGTCCCGGACAGTAAGAGGAAGTCATTGTCTTCTACTGAAATATATGAATAGTCAAACCTTTTGAAATAACCTTTATTTAGGGGTTCGGAGCTTAAGCGTAGGAATCAAACTCTTGTCCAAGCTAGTTGTGCTGTAATATTGTGAATAAAAGTTTTGTGTAGAACTTCAAGCAGTAGCATTCTGTATATGTATATATGTATATATATATATATATACATACATACACGCATGTATGTGTATAACCTAAAAGGTAGAATTTTTTTGCTTTCTTTAACTGGGGAATCCCTTAGCCACCCTAGAAGAAGGGCCTGACTTAAATGAGTCGCTTTCAAGCAAAGTAATGCATTATAATCTTTGAGTGACTTATCTCACAAAGGCCTCCTCAACTTTTGTCCTCAATCCAGATCTTCTGTTTTTCTAAAACAGCGAAGCCTGAAGTTTTGAAATGTGTTACATTCAGAGTACTGCGTAGGTAAACTTTAGTTCAACATAAAATAATGCATGTGTTTGAATTTCTCCAAGTGCACAAATTCCTAAAGAGAGAACTATAGATCTTAATCTGAACATATTGCAAATAATTGCCATTGAGGCGTGTTTTAAATAATTCACCATCAAAGATGGAATAAATTTGTATGTTTTTAAGTTATAAAATAGTCACTTTTACTAAGTAATAGAAAATTAAAGTTATTTATTTTTCTATTACTTAGAATAATAGAATTATTTTCTATTCTATTTATATTATAGAATTATAATATTATTTCTAGAAATAGGGGAAAAAACTGTTTTAAAGAAATTGAAGAAACTCGGTTTTCTTTTATAGGAATAAGTTTTATATCTGAAATAGATTTTAAAATCTGTGGTCTTCTCTTTCAAACATAACCAAAAATATTATTTGAAATGTGCTAATTGATTAAACCATGTAGTGGATATTCTGTTGTTACAGTGTTTGCTGCTTGATTTCTTTGAGATGAATATTTAATGTAATTTATTACTTTCTTATTATAGGTCATTTTATCAATAATTATCCTCTCTCAAGCTTATTGAACCTTACAGTGTAGAGATTCATGAAAAAAAATCTCTCCTGAAGTTTAAAAAAAAACCCTATTACCATTATGGTGATCTTTTGACTTTAATGCTATGGCTTGAGAAAGCAATTTGACTGAACATTTCCTGAAATTTAAATTTAAATCATTCTCCTCCCTTTTTTAAAACAGAATAGTGTGATGCTGCATATAAGCAACCAGTAAAACAGCTCAAAATTTGAAACTGGCCTTTGAGGAGGAACTATTAAAAATAATTAAAAAAAAAAACTTTTTTCAAGGAAAAAAAAAGAATATGCTTCAAAATTTGAGTGAGATTTGCATTATCCGTTAACTTTTTATCTGTGATTGAAATGAAGAGTGAATGCCTGTTTAATTATTAGGCATAGCCTTGGTATAATTAATAAATCAGCCTGCGCAGCTCTGAGAACTAGATTTTTCTTCTTGGAAGAAATTTGCCTGAAAGGTTCAACACTCTGTATCAATAGTCACTCTTATGCTTAATATGAGGCATTGCTTAAATAATTAGCTTTGGCCAACAGAATGCAGATCTAGTTAGAAATCTTAATATTTGGAGCATTTATTGTAGTCAGTTCAATATAGGCAATATATGAAATATTCCAGGGAATAAGCAGTTAATGGGCAGGTGTTAGCTTAGAGGAGGCCCCACTGCGTTGTTCTGTTTGGCAGGGTTGCTCCTCTTCCAAATCATCTATCTGTAAACAACATGGAAATATGAAAGAACTGATTTATTTTAACATGCTGAAATGCTGTTTCTGACCTATATTATTCCGGAACATCTGTTGCCCTAAATTTTTTTTTTGTAGGGGTTTGTAGTAGTCTAAATCTTACAATATTTGGTCAGGTTTTGTATTGACTATATGTTGTCTGGAATCCCTTTGAAGTGCATTTTGCTGAATGAAAGCTTAAGACTCTTATTAAAAGAGAGACTTCCCTTCATTACCGCAGGGTTTCGGTCCGTTTCCCGCACCACCTCGCGAGTTGGGATTGTTAGGGCGGTTTCAGGGTTTTGGCCTGTTCCTCGCAGGCAGCTGCACAGCTCTGCTGCTCTTGAGCAGCGACCACCTGTCCCGTGTTCCTAGTTTTTGTCATTATCTTTTCAGGCATCTCCTCATTAAATCAGTTCTACTTTTTGAAAAACCTACTGCATGATACTTTCCCGAGGCCTCCAAAACGCAAAAAGGGATACTCCCAAGATCAGATTAAGAACGGAATACATACGCAGAAATATGTATGTAATCTTTTTTATGCTTTTTAACCTATATTCCAGTTATTTTCCAGTTTTTGTAAGTGTGCAGCTTACAGGATTGTCCATACACCCTATAGCTCCTTAAATAACAAGTAGATAGATGATCACTTGCTATTTAATTGTTGCCCTTCAGCCACATTCCCACCCCATTTGGAACATTTCGGGTTCTGAGAGGAATTTTTTTTTCTCCAGTTAGCACAGGGTTATTGTTTACTGTTTATTCTGATATGTTTCCTATGGGTAAAATATATGGTATGAAAAGAACCACGGCCCTCTGCGCATGCCGTTTTGTTTCCCTTACACCTGCTTTTCTGCAGCCCCTACGTTCATGTTCTGCTCTTCCCTGGCCCGACTCCCTCCTTGCTCTCCACTGCCCCTGCTCTCCTGTGCCCCCCTCTCCCGGAGCCTGCCTTTTGCCCTCCAACGCTCCTTCCCCTGCACTTATTCCCCATTGCTATTTCCTGCCCGGGTCATGTGTTATATTAAGGCCGGGCCCTTTGGGCTTCGAGGCGCTTGACTCGCTTCCAGCGAAGCCCTGGGAAGCGACGGTCTCGCCGGCTGCTGACAGCCAGTTCCTGAGCGGAGCAGCTGCAGGTGAATTCGTCTCTTTTCAGAGACCTCAGCCCCACTTTCCCACCGGGAGCAGGATGAGCGCTTACTTCTCACATGGAGACATGAGAAGTTCGGTATGCGCTGACCCCACTGGAGAATCCCTTCAGGGAGGAGGCGCGTTTGCTCTGGAGCAACAAGCAAGAGTAATTTTGCCTTTGGGAAGCAAGAGTAATTTTGCTTTTGGTCTGTAATTATTAATATAATAGTTTTTTTATATATATATATATTTATATATATATGTATACGTGTGTATATATATATATATATATTTTAAGTACCCGTCCCTGTAATTAATAAAGAGCAGAATGGCTGAATAGGTGCCCTTGATTCTCTTCCAGCGCTTCCATGTGCTTCCATTGCTCTGCACGTTGGGAATCGGGAGGGAATATTTGTGCCCCCTTAATGTTTCGCTAATTGGGTTCCTGCATGCACCGCAAACATCTCGGGCTGCCAGCGCGGCCCTGGGCTCGACCCCTGCTTGTTTGTTTGTGCTCACAGAGTGGTAACCGCTAATTAGCCGTCCCGTGGCAGCGCCAGCAGCACCGCCCGGATTCCCCTTGGAAGGGGGAGAGGGATGGAGAGGTCCGGAGCGCCCGTGGCTGTGCGGCCCAGGCGCTGGGGGAGCCTGACCCGCTCTCGGGCGGGGACCCCCGGCCTTCTGCTCCCGCTCGTGCCTCTCTGATGCTAATTAGGGAGCTGCTCTCGGCGGCCGTGCCCTGAAGGCAGCCTCTTGTCCACAGACCACATTGGTGGTCCCGAGCAGACCCGTGCGAGACGCGTTATGTATTTATTAAGCGACGAGGTTAAGACACCACCAAGTGCTCCGATGCTGTAGCCGTGAAATGCAGACTCACCCACCTAACACCCTGGGAAGGGAGTAAATTAGGTGTGGTGCGTGTTTTCCGTCAAATTCTGTGTTAATTCTTCCAAACATCGCTGTTGATTGAAAACTCCCCAACGAGAGAACGGGATAAAGGGCCATTATGCTGGAGATTCAAACAGTGGGAGAGCTTTTGTCTGCCCCTGCATTCCTCCTCCAAGTACGAGAGCTAATGGGCGTTGGGTTTCGGGATTCGCAGAATAACTTGAATGCTTTGCAGCAGCTGGACGCACAGAGCCAAAAACAATGTGTAAGTTACCCTTGAGTGATCGCTTTCTATTCCGTCTTTGTTCAGCGTAAACTTAGGGGAAAATATGAATTTGGCTGATAGAATTTTTTGTTTTTTGAGTAATCACTATATTACGACAGGCCAGTAGGCTGTGCCCTGTATAGTCAAATACTTTGTTAGGAAGTTGACTTGCCCAAGGCCATCTGAATAACTTAAATATATGCTTTATGAGTACATCCCAACATAGATAAGATAACCTGGAAGTCATTATGAAATAAAATTTTCTTTATAGTTTTCTGGCGCTTTCATTGAGTCATGATTTCATAACAGATTGAGGAGAGATAGGTGATGAGGCTGTTCAGAAACTGTAGACCTCAGTGCGTTTTTGTTGCTGTTTTGTATTTTTTTTTTTTTTTTTTTTTTAATTCTGGTCACTGTTAGGAGCCATGTGATAAAGCTGACTTTCTTATCCATTATAACTTGAGAACCCTTTTTTAAAAAGATCCAAGCTACTTTTCATTTTGAGAAAGTCACCAAAAGTGTGTACGTAGCTTGTTATCTTGGCGACTGGACTGTGCATTCATCAAATGAATAATTCCCAAAGCATTTATGCTCCCAATCAGCTTTACCAGAGTTTTATATGCATGTTTACCAGTGCATAAAGTTTACTCGGTCAAGGAAATACAGTGTGCAAAATCTTCAAAAAATGTTCCAAGTTTTACTTCCAGAGATTTTTCCTGGTGAGACCTCAATGCTTTTGCAAGTGAAGTTTGTGAGCAAAGAGGACCATGAGCAGTCCCTTTTTAATTGGGAGCTGTGGGCCTTATTATTTTGAAATGATCATTTAGTGCTAAAAGATCCAGTCAGCTAAAACATAAAACTTGCTTTCTTGCTGAATATCTTTAGGAATTGCAAGTAGTAACCCAGAATTGGGCAGGCTAAAGGGTAATTATTACTGTGTTGAAAGTTTGTTGGTCTGCTTGGCTATTTAGGGAAATGCTTATAATAAATACATTGGCAGTGGAAGGGAACAAAAAATCTCCTGGCCTTGAGTCCTCCTGTTTATTCAGCATTTACAAGAACTGCTGCATAGAAGAGAAAAATTATAGGAACAAAAGTTTTTTCTTTTTGTATGCGCATTTTATTGTGACTTCCGATTCATAAGCACAGGGTTGTACATGTGCTTGTATTTTCTTTCAAGTTCTTTTCCTTGAATGATTAGTGCTGATCTCTTTGTGATCCTATCACAGCTCCAAACTGCTCCTAAACAGGAAACTGTCCTTTAAAAAAAAAAAAGATAATAATAAATGGAGGTGAGGGAAGAGTGAGCGCTTTGGCTGACGTATTTGGCATGTACCCTGTCTGTGACTATAGTTATAAGATATCTTATTAAGTGAACAACAGGAAAACTATAATATAGCAAAAATGTCATGACACATAGACTCTCTTCAGGTGTTTTTAATCAGAGTGCTGCTTTCCTCTTACCTAACCAGCATGGCACATCTCATCTCTTCATCTCTCTCTGGTTTATACATATCTTCCCGAACATTATTTTGCTTATGAAGAGCCTCATTTTAAAGCCTCTTTGTTGAAGAAAAGAGCAGAGCTAAGTTACTCTCTGATTAGAATTTCAAAAAAAGACTCTTGTATTTTGCCTCTATGAACTTTTTTTTTTAATCTACTACCTGGATTTTTAAAATAAGGTCATAGAATTTCTTTTTAGTTTTGATTTCAAAGGTAGTATAATGATGCCATCTGGCATCATGGCTAGCTTAGTAGTCCACTTTTAAATTCTCTTTATGCAGGAAACCTACTAAAATATTTTTTTCTCTAATAGTGACCAAAACCAAGCAAGGAATAGTGTGCAAACCTCTGTTTTGTCAAGTAAATTGTGAAGTTAGTACACCTAGATGGATGCTAACTGTAGCTTGAGCCTTGATAGAGGCGTTGTAATTTTATTTGAAATTCTGCAACTGTGGATGCTGCCATTCCTTTTATTGCAGATGCTGTTCTTGCTGTATTGTGAATGTTGCATGATCTTACTAAACTACTGTTTCAATATCCAACAAGAATTAATTACACCTACTCCACTTTTGTGCTTGTAGTATGAAAACTGTTTTTCCTGCAAATTAGAGAGTTGTCTTTCCCTTGCTAGTTTTGTTTAAGAGCATTGTTTCATTATTCTTGCTCCATTCTGAATGTTTTATTTATTTATGTATTTTTCCAGTGGAGTGGGGTTGGAAAAGGTCATTAAATAATTGGGCATTTTCCATCCCCTTTTTCTCACGGTAAATCAGATCTTAATGCTCAATTACTCTCTGCAGCTATTCACACTACTGCAGAATAGGTGTAAACCACTATATTCTAATTGGGCAGTATTTTAGAGTTTCTCTATAAGCTTTTTTACTAGTACTTCTAGTGTTGGTACAAATGACTGCATGGTGCAGGGCTTAGAATCAAGCTGCAGGAGAACTTAACACCTCTTCTTTGATATTCAGTTTCTGGATTATTTCTGTACTATTATGCCATCTCTTTTTATAAATTTATTCAGATTGTTTATTTACTAGTTTTGTTAAATTTTTGAATAAGCTTTTTAAGTTATGAAGGAGAAGAGTTCTGTGATGATAATTATCAGCAAAAGTGTTTTTTTTTTTTGACACTGATTGCATATGACAGTGTATTATTTTTAATCAGGTATCATACAACTTATAACTGTCCATTTAATAATTTTCCCAGCATTTCTTGACCAAAATCTTTCCTTCTCTCTAAATATGGTCAGTCTAAACCAAATTGGTTGACAGGCTAGCTCGTTGCTTTGTTCACAGGAGCGGATAGCAGATGTGTAGAAATGAGTATGACAGCAAAGAAAACCTTTGTACCAAAAATCTTGCAGTCTGGATCTAGACTGAATGCCAGTTAGAGCATGTATTGTTAGAAACAGTAAAGGAAGAAAGAATCCCTCTGCATGCTTACCCTGCTTTAGATGTCTCTGCACTGTGGCCTTCAGGCTCTGACAACACTGTATTTATTTATTTACTTTTTTATTTTCCCCCTTACATTGCCTGGCACAGGGGCATCTAAACTATGTTCAGCGGTTCTTCCTTACCTACTCTTTTCTTAAGAATCCTAATGGCTTAGAGAGGCAGTATTTCACTTATAAGAGTAGAACTACTTCTTTTTATCCCTGTAATACTCATCAAAATGCTTTATATCTTCATGTAGATCCTACTTCATGGTCCTCAACATCCAGTTATTTTTCTCTTTTAAGTATGCTATATCTTACCTATTGCAGAGACAGTAAATAGAAATTCAAGTTGCACGTGTGTGGTAGTGAAGGACGCAGCTGGAAGTTTTCCAGTGAATATGTAGCACTGCTTTCCAACTAATATTACTGGCACCTGCTAGCTAAAGAAAAGTGCAGTTACCGACACAGTTCAAGATTTTTCTTGGCTACCATTTTTGTACGCCAAGTACAGCAAGTTTCTCAAGGATTGAAATTGCACTCTGAAGATCTTCCTTCTTCCCATATATTGTAATGAATTCAGCATATTGGTAACTGTAAAATGGGTTATTTTGGAATTTGGTGTTATTGTAGTCTCTTTACAGAGTATTTCTCTTTACCATACGTTTGGCTTCTAATTTACCTTCTCTGGTTTTCACTTCCTTCAGCAGTTAACAGTTGCTATTTTTTGTCCTGGGTTCATCATCCCATTTCACACTTGCTTCTCATTCTCTCAAATGTGAGATCCGAGTAGGCTGTTTGATTGTGTCAGCTCATTTACAAAAAAATTCTGCTTTGCAGCAATTGTAAGTGTAGGAAGTTCCAGCACTGGGGTGGAGAAAAGCAAAGATTGTTTTATCTTTGTCAAAAACCCCTTAAGGGGTTGCTATTGCTTCTTTTAATTCAAAACACCAGAATATGTTTTTGAATTAGTATATTCTCTTCAGTGTATTCTAACTTGATATCAACTTTATTTTTCAAAAAATTGCTTTAACTTTGATCACTCTGGTATTTCAGAGCACCTGGGCATGTGCTGTGCTATCATAGAGCTAGTGCATAAACTATATGCTGCCCTATGCAAACATTTAGTGGTTTAATATTTAGAAGTTGGCATTATTTTGGAGCAAGCATGGGTATTTTAAAGCATTGATATGCATATGTTACATACAGAGTTTGGATTTTCATATTTTGAGGAGTTTCTAATTTAAGTATCAGCTGAAGAAATAAAATAACATGAATAAGAGGAGTATTAACTGCAGCAAGATCATGTGGTTGTGTACTTGAGTATATTCTTGTGTTTTGTGTATTCTTTGTGTTTTTGTTCATGCTTTTTTCACTAAAAAAGGTGTGCAAGTGTCTGGATCTCTCCAACTTTTTTTTTTTTTTTTTTCTAAGAATGCTACAAAAATAGAAGGATTATGGTTTTTAATAAACATCATGATGGATTCCTCCCTAAAAAGTGTGTGTGTTTGTGGAGCAATCTTGAAGAGGGATTTTCAGGTCTGTTAGTCATCTGACAGTAAGTGTCAGTGTCAGAGGATTTCTGGAGAGCTGCGGGACTTGCCTTTTGGTGTCAGTGTCTGTTTCTCCATAGAGCCTGTTCCTCTGAGAGGTGTGTAGGCGATGCCATTTGCCCACAGTTTTGGAGGTAAGAGAATAAGCAATTCACAACTGACTCTTTAGATTGGTAGTGCGTGCTGCTGCTCTGCATCCCGATCTGCTGCTTGAGCAGCAAGATGGGCAGGGGCGACGTCGTACATACTTTTTACATATAAACTAGTTTGTGAAGTTTGCTTTTTTCCTCCCTTTATTTACAACTTGTTTTTTTATTTCATGTCATTTCTCTCCACCACCTTTGGTGTTTTCATAGTAGCAGGGAAAAGTGGCAATCTTGGTCTCCGCAGTCGTTTGAAGGACAGTTTTGAAGGTCTTGGGGGCTCCAAGTGATGGCTTAACAAGTTGAAGTGGGGTATGTGTGTGGGCTGGGGTATGACACTCCATTTGCTCTACTCTGAATTGCTCCCAGGACACCCGGGCTTTCTGCAGCGCCTTTGCCTGCTTTTGGACACTCAGCATCACCATGAAATTTCCTCTGTACTTTATTCCTGATGCAAAGTTCTTGAATGGGGTTTGCTCATTCACACCTAAACCATCCTGTCATACTGGACAAAAAGTAATTCTGCCTTCTTGTAACCAAAAAAAAAAAAAAAAGGTAAGAAAACAAACCCTGGGCTTGTGGGTCATTTATTACATGATGGAGGTAATAAATGTAAACAGGATGACATGGCATAGGTCAGGGCGGGAAAAGAGCCGCTGCGCTGTTGGTTTGGTGTGTCGTGGGGTGTTTCTGAGGGCTGGAAGTCATTACTGCTACAGACCTGCGGTGTCTCCTGTGCTCAGCGCTAGCCTGCTCTCCTGGCCCTCGCCGCGCGCTCTCCCGCTGCCGTCCAAATGTTCCAGCCCGGCCGGCCTGCGCGCCGCTGACCTCGACCCCGTCTGCCGCTGCACGGCCCGCGAGCGTGGGCGGGACACAGGAGCCCTGTTCGCCTTGCAGAAATGTGTCAGAAGGAGCAGATTCCCAGGGCCGGCTTCAGAAAATAGGCCTTGCCTTTCGCAGGCCTGGGGCTGCCTGGGGCTGAGCAGCTCTGTGCGTGGGCAGCGCCGAGGCCCGGGCAGAAGTGCAGTCAATAGACGCCCTTTCCCGGGACGCTGCATCTCGGGGATGACGTGTTGGACTTCGTGTCAGGCTCCTCGGGACTGGAGACGCTTTCTTTTGTATAAAATCCCTTGGGCACGAGTCCTCTTCGGGAGTAATCTAGGGTAGAATTGAACAGAGATGTGTTTATGGCTTATTCCAGAAAAATACTGAGCGGCGACTTGTTTTGTATCGTGACCAGAAACATAGGGAATAAGCCTAAGAGCAAAGTTCAAGAAAACAAAACAAGAATTTTCAGGAAAGTTGCAGACATAATTCAAGCTTATTAATTTAAAACTTGTTTTAAGGAGCTAGTACTCATAGTTTCTGCTTGCAAAAGCGCAGTATTAGGAAAAACCTTTACATGTGTCTACTCTGTGTTGCTTTGAGTACATTTACTGAAATGCTGATAACTGAAAAGTTGCATTCCTCCACTTGCTTGCGTTTTACAGACACTGTCTATCATGAAAAATACAGCCTTTTTTTTTTTTTTTGTATTTTAAAACACTTTTAGCATGAGATCTCACTTAGACTGCCATTAAAATGTTAGAGGCCTGATAATTATGGAGTTCAGCTTGTTTCAGCATGAACGATCCAGATAGCTATTGGCACAGAAAGGAGCAAACCGTATTTAGTTTCTGACAAGAAATCTGGCATCTGCAGAGATGACAATTTTGATATTCTAAGTAATGTACAGTTCAGTATGTATAGGGGGTGTGTGTTGATGTGCAAATAAGTACTTGCATTCAGCTCTTCTCTTGTACAAGCGGGCTTAAGCCTGGGTGGTACTGTAAATGTCAAACGAAGAGCATTATCAGTGTTTTTTTTTCTTTTTTTTTAAAGCTTATACTTCATTTCTTGTGTTAACAGGGCACAGAGTGTCTTTGAAGGGAAATTTGGCATGAACCTTAATTATTTGCAAAGCTCACATTCATTACTGATCCTTCATTTTTGTTACTGTGAGGCTATTCAGCCTATCCAGACCTTTCTCCAGCTAATTCATTGTCAAAATCCCATTTCCTTCAGTGAAGCAAGATCCAGATATGCACTTCCAGTTAAAAGCTCTTTTAAATGTCGTTTCAGTTTTTCTGCCCTGAAAGGTTGTTCAATGAAAATATAAACACCTAATGTTTCTCTTTCGATGGAATTGCATTTGCTTAGGAAATATGTGGAATTATATTCCCCGTGACCTCCAACAGAAGGAAAATTCCCTAACTGGATCCTCAGTGGTGCTGATGCCTTCAGCCCAGAGCTCAAGTGGAGGCCCAGTCACGGAGCTGCTATTTTTCTTTTGAACTGGAGGAAAAACTTAGCGACATTATTCATGTTTCTCACTAGTGATGTAATCCTTCTCCATTCCATTAGAGTCGTGTTTTCCAAAGAAAATATCTAAAGGAAAAAGGGAGGAGGTAGGACTATTTATAATTATTTTCATTTGTCAAGCAGGACTGTGCTTATTCTGCCTTTTTCAGTACTTCTGCTTGCACTTGAAACGGAGCTCAATCAGAAACGTGGATGTCGCTGCACCCCTGGAGTCTGAGAGCTCCTTACAGTCTCTGCAGGATTCATCCTCACGGTGGTGCTGCAAGGGAGGAGCATCTTGTTACTGCTCCTCTATGGGCAGAGGGGATTAAGGGTCAGGACACTTTTTCGAGCTGGGTCTCTACAGATTTTCCCTGTGTTGTAGGGGTTTTAGTAGGGCTTGAAATTCCATTATCCTCCGTCCTGCCACAGCACCACGGCTAGAGCCACATCCCGTTTTCCTGAAGCGAGCCTGCCTGAACGGGTACCCCTTCAGCTTTGGGAACTCGGAGATGTTCCTGTAATGTGTTTGACCAAGCCACGTCCCAGAGGCTCTCGGGGACGAGCGTTGGTTCCCTGCGAAGTGAGGGAATCATTTTCCCCCTTTCCCAGATGGCTCAGTGTGACCCAGAGCGGTGTGGCGGTCAGCGGGTGATCAGCGACAACCTGGTTACCCACCGCTGCGGCAAAATGTGCGGGACGTGTCTAAGCACCGAGCTGGCAACAAATCAAGCACTTAGACTGCTCATCACAGAACCTTGATTAATAAAATCTGACTCAAATCGAGTAAGTCTGCCCCTAGGCACATCATTGTGATTTGGAAGAATTGTATTTGAAATATTCATGGTAACTTCTCATATTATGTGATTTCTTTGTTTGTTTTGGCCTTTTTTTTTGTCCTGCATTTTTCTTTTTTCCCCTGTTAATAACTCTTAAAATTTCAAAATTTGCAGAGGAAGGAAGAAATACTGTTGTGCAATGAACTTTTGTCCACATTATTTTTTCTTTCTATAACTCATTGGGTTTTTATTTATACCCTGTGGTTGCTTGCTGCCTTAATCCACACTCACTGCTGATGATGTTTCTGAAGGATAGGGAGGGCTAAGCGAGCATGGACTGAAGCTAAACTGCTTCTGTAAACGGTTTGGAGGCTTTTTAACTTGTCTCCTCAGGGCAGACCTTGCAAAGAGCTTCCGACAGATGCATGAAACTTTTTTTTTTGACAGAATGCTAGATTAAATTGCTAAATTAAAATTAAGATATTTATATTAAAATGTAGGAAGGCTCTCCATTTTTGAAAATGTGATTATTTATATGATATTGTAAAGTGAACCTATTTTTAGTTTTTAGCTTAAAAAGCACAGAAGAAAAGTGATGTTCATGAATGACAAATTTTTTTTTGGTTCAAATTTTTAATTTTTTCCAAGCTTTTTTTTTTAATCTTAAGCATGTGGGATGACATTGAAAAGCAAACAAGTAATGCAGTACTGTGGGAGCTATTTGAGTTGTAATGTTTTAGGAAAGCATTAATTGCCATTAGAATAGAGGAGCCACTCCTTATTCTCAAAATACTCCGCATAGCAGCCCACTTCACCCATCCTCTTCTAAGGGAGATTTTAATGAAGCCAACTCTATTCAGTGATGCTGTTAATTTAATTCTATGTTCCTCACTCTTGGCCATAATTAATAATTAGTTTTCCCAATGACAAAGTGTGACATAAAAGTGGAAAGAAAAAAAAAACACAAACCTTGCAGACTTGAAGATGTCAATAAAATAGGACACCACATATTTGGGTAGCAGGAATCAGGTGCATAAATTGAGTTGCTGTTAGGACAAGGTAGCAGTGCGTATGGCTCGCCTGACGCTGGTGGCAGGACTCCAGCCTGTGCTCACAGGTTTGGGCCCCTAAACCAACAACTCGCTGACCACTATTGCCTCTTTCGAGTACAAAATTCATGAGTGGTGAAAGTTGTTACTAAATTCTCAAGCACAGCAATGATGTTCTGAAATGAAGTCATGGCTTTTTCTAATGTTGCTGTTGAAGCCAGGCATCTGGAATTAGAGACTGAAGGGAAATGTGAATGCCAGGAACCCTTTTCCTGAACGTCTTGCATGTAACTTTGACATTGCTTTAGTAGTACCAAATTCTTGAACTCTGAAATGTGCTAGCTTCTGCACTGTGTAAAAGTGCTTGTTTTGTGTAATTTGGGAGTGGCGGTGACCAGACTTGTGCTGACTTCCCACTGATTTGTGGATACGTACAAGATATATAAATATATATTTTAATCTGTGACCTGCTCAGTGTGGCTTCAGACCATCCTTCTCTTCAGCGAAGTCCATTATTACACAAGTGAGAGGGGTTTTAATTTAGTTCAATTTCATGTGGGTTACTGGTGTATTTACTGATGTTCTCTCTGCAAGAAATAAGGTGGCAAAGATGAGCAATGTCTCACTTGTCTGTGTGCCTATTAAGAAAATCAAGTGTTTCCATGCCTCTCTGCACCATTATCAGTATGAATATTCCACTTCTTACTTCAGCAAATGAGTTACATGCAGATGTCTGTATTCATAAGCAAGCTCACCTGGTTTAGTTGAGCTTGCAAATATTTAATATTGGAATAGAATAAATTATCTTGCTTGAGATACTTTTTTTTTTTTTTTTTTGCCTAGTAGTGGGAAAGTTGGGCCTCTCAAGTGACTTCTAATGCTAAGAAGGTTTAGAAAATGAAATTGTGCAGAACAAATTTTTATTTATTTATCTTTGTTGGAAGCATATCTTGGTGGAGGGCCACTGACAAAAAGAAAGAGATGCTGAAGTGAAATTCTGTGAGTGATGATTTTTCTGTAATTATAGCACCTAATACAAGATCTGATAGACTTATTTCTCTTCTTTATTTAACTGTGGGTAAAGGGATACATTCTCCTACCTGGTAATGGTCACATAGACTGTATAGGGACAGGTGAGCACAAAGCCATATGTGCTTATTCCAGTTGGTCATTCACGCTTCCGAATCTGGAAGATTTTGCAGCCCAGCACAGAGACAAAACCACTGCCAGCATTTCTGTTGTGCAGAAGGGAGAGGATAGGGAGGAAGGAGAAAATAAAGTAGCCATTATAGAAACTGGGCTTTGTAGATGCCTTTTCTACTAAAACACATTTTTTTCAGGTAATGATGATGCCAGCTGATGCTCAGCTAATATTTGATGACCTCTACAACGTGACTCAAAGTTCTCTGTGGTTAAAGCAGTCGTCTTGTTCCTCATGGCTTTTCGGTCATGTCTGCAGCAAAGGCCTGGGATGGTTCATGCTTTGCTCAAAATCCATTGCTGAAGCTGCAAGAAGTTGAGTCTTCCCAGGATTTTAGCTGCTCTTCAGTGCACACTGTGTGTTTGTCAGGGCTTTTTGTAGGGAGTCTATTAGCCTGGAAAATATAAAATGCCCATGTTCAGTATGGTGATCTGGGCTTTAGCAAAATTACTTTTACTAACATTGACTCAATGTCTTTAGTATTTACACAGTATTTTACATGTCAGAAGTGCTGTACTAACATTAATTAATTTTCAGAACACCCAGGACAATCCCCTAGGTGAGAAACGTGGTGCCTAAGAACCCATCAGCTGTACGGAGGATATTGCCATAAGGGCAAAACAAAGTGACTGAACAAGGACATTCAAAATTAAAAAAATGATTTCAATTAACTTAATTCACCAGCTCTAAGTGCTGGTGAATAGTACACGACTGTGCTTGCTTTTAAGGCTGCTGTGACTCCTGGACGTTATGCGACTGGAGTATGAAGGAAGTAATTCTACATTTCTTTTGCTTTTCCCCTCTAGATTAGCACGGATCGATTTTTGCACAGATAAATTTAATAGGCTTGTGGTGCCTAGAGAGCTGAATTGGAAGGTGTGAAATTCATATGTACCAAAAAAACCCCAAAACAAAACAGAAAACAAAGAAGTACTTGATGATAGAGCTGTTGACGTAATGACATAAGAACAGGGAGCACGTTTGCAGAGCAGCTCACCCTCGGATTCAGAAGTTTTCTCATTCACAGCTGGCAGCAAGATTTTGTGACTCGGCATGCCGGAATTCTTCGCCAGGCTATAAAAAGCTGGCATCGTGCAGCAGGGGAGATGGTCTGAAACCCCGAGCACTCGCCTAATAGAGTGGTTATGTCCCCGCAAGCCCACTGTGCTCCGTATCTCAGCTCATGGTGGGAGAGAGGGAGCTGCATCTCCACCGCTCACTCCCACTATCAACAGCGGGAACATTTTTTCCGCTGTAAATAGATTCAGTCCTAGTTTATTACAGCCTCCGTTCAAGAGCGAGCAAGAAAGCCTTACCCCACCTCCAGCTGCCCATAAACCCACTAGTCGCGTGAATTTGGGTGAAAAAAAAAACTCTTTTTTTTTTTTTTTTTTTTTTATAAGATTGTTCCTTTTAGTAATGCAAAAATGGATCTGCCTTTCCCCATTAAAAATAATGGGTGTAAAATGGCTGTGTTCTAGTAGGGAGGAAAAAACTTCTACTGTGGTTTAGTCAGGTCCTTCGCGCCTTCTAAAGTGTTTTTTTTTTTTTCCTTTTAATGTTCAAAAATCAAACAAACAAACAACAACAAAACCCACTTACCTGGAAAATGTATATAGCGTATTGCATTTTCACACAGGATTTGGTATGGTTTTTAGTTTGTTTTTAATTACCATGCCAATTTAGGTATGATTTCTCTTTTGTTTTGCTGGCTTCATGTTTCTCTGCAATGCCTTTTATTTTTTTTTTCTCTCGCTATTGAAATGACAAACTGCAGCGTCTTCTAAGTGAAATAATTACACCGTGGAGGTGCCAAGCAGATGACAGCAATGCTTTTTTTCAAAGAGCAGTCCTTTCCTTAATGTAATTAAGAATACCGATGACAAAACATTTGGCGGTTTGGTTAGACCTTTGGTAGGTTGCCTCCAAATGATCATTTTTTGTATTTATCAGTGTAAGCAGAAACGCGTTTCGCTATCCGTGAGCATGGGTGCTCCCTCCTGGGGACATGGCGAGCTTCATGGCGGCAGCAGCGGTTTTTTGAGGAATTTTTGAGTTCCTGACTTTTTCAGGACTGTTGCTTGCCTTCCCGCTTCCTGCTGCTGAAGAGGGGGAAGGACGAGGAGGGGAAGGGATGCGAATCCCAGGCGGGTCCTTCTGCGAGCACTGGGATTCAGGAAGAGGCTTTGGGAGAGACATGTGAGAGGTGTGATAACTGCTACGGGGAGTATGGAGGTTTATTCCTCCTGCTGTTATGTAGGGAGGGAGGAAGTGATGAGCATCGGCCTTATTCTCTTCAGAGAAATGTACCGCTGGGTTTCTGTTTCTCCGGTACATTATGTCAAAGAATTCCAATATATGTCAGACAGGACTATGTGTTTTACTGCCTGGTCAATGAAATGCTTATTTAGCAACGTGCATATAGATGGAAAAACATAAGCCTTTATGCATATGCACTTATATATGTTAAATGCAGGCTAGGTTAACTCCCCTTTTTGGGGGAGCGATCCACAAATCTGCCTCTGAGCTCAAGAGCATTAGCTGATGCTTGCAGCACTCCTGCATGCCTAAAGTCTCCCCCTCTTCTCTTAATAAATCTCATTATAAAGCATCCCATTATAAAAAATTATCTGCAGAGGTGGGTGGTAATAACAAGGAAGATTGAAGGCAGTCCCATGCCGTTATTATTTGCTTAGGCTTAATTCTGACCTTCTAGGCTGAGGAAGTCCCTGTTTAACTTATCAGGGAAAGGTTTTCCAACACACATTTCTCTTCCTTCCGTGCTCGTCTGTGACTGTCAGCCTCTTCCTCCTCGAAAGGTACTTGTGAAAGCTGTGAAGTGCAGCATCACTTTGTTGCCTAGAAGGAATTTTATCCTTTGTTATTTTCTGAATGCTTCTGCAAGGCAGGAAAATGGCATAAAGAAATCCCCCCTTTATTTACTTTTGCCCATGGTATGATCACGATGTAGCTTCATGGGAGCTTTCAGAACCGAAGGTCTGGCACAAAATGCCTAAGTTTAGAACTGGTGCTCAGTGAGAGAAATATGTGAGGCTGTGGCTGCGTGCATGTGTGTGGCTTTTCTTTTAGACCAGCTAATTTCACTCAGTGGGGTAATCAAAACTGAAAAAGAGAGCTGGGAACTTTCTTTCTTTTAAAAGAAAGTCATTTGTACAAAAAAAAAAAAAAAAGTAAAAAACCCTAAAACATTCATTTGGTGGAGTTGATGTTTCTGACAAGGACCCTTATATGTTTGGACAGCTTAATGGATTTGTCTTGGAATTTCATTTTTTCAGCTGGGAAATAATTGTATTAACTACTGTGTAATATTTTTGTTTTCAATATGGTTTCATTGTCCCACATTCTTAGATAGAAATGGGAGAACACAGAAGCCAAGGGAAAAAAATGCAGAAAGAAGGGGGAAAATGCCTTAGAAATAATCTGATGTAGAACTGGGGAAACGTTAAAGGATTTGGCTCCTTAGCACGCATCTGAAATTGTACAGCAGCAAAATGCATGAGGCCCTGAAACTGTAATTCTGAAAATTACAGTGTTGAAAGCCAGTTTGTGCCATTATTGTATTGAATGTTGTTGTGCGTGAAAGCACCACTTATAATAGAAAAAACGTTACTTAATGTTAAGATTCCTGTGGGTAGTGTAATTATCATCTTCTGGTTTATCTTTGTTTAGCTAGATGACTCAAAAATCAGCCAATAAGGCATCATTCATATAGCACAAATTCTTTACAAAGATATTTGTCTTGGAATGCCTCATTTCTTGTATTTATATTTACCACTTTATCCCATGGGCTGAAGTTCTCCCAGAAACCAAAGCAGTTATACTTTTCCTCCCGCAAGTTGGTTTCTGGGGCTTGTTAAGTCATTGTAGCATTCTCAAGAAGTTAGAACTAAAGAAATTGGTGAATATTTTGGCATTTTGGATCAAAAACAAAATATATGCTTAAACTTTGTGTTTTCTTTCTTTCTTTTTTTTATAACACACTTTTAAAAATCTCCTATAAAGAATCTGACAGATCGGACAGCGTTAATGGCAAAACGGGAGATGCAGTTTTCTATCGTAGTATCCCCTTGGCAGTGAATATTGAACTTGGAAAGATGACTTGTGTCATCTGACCATAACTACATTTCAAGAAGGGCTCAGCGGCTACTTAAATAACCAAATGCATCTCTTTATTTAGGGCATTAGAAAGCGGTCCTCTAGGTATTCTATGTGTTAACTACTATGTCAGCTTTACTGCTGCTAGCCCTGCAGAACAGGTATAGTCATGGGAGAGCAAAGCGGCCCAGGCATCACCCAGAGAATTGCTAATTAAGTTCCAGCTGCCAAATTCCTTCTGCAAATGAAAAGCCTAGCACAGTTGCATCTTGTTTGCATTGCTGTTTAATGTTCTACTTTGCCTTTTAATTTCTAATGAAACTGGTTACTTGCTGAAAAGCCTTGCTCTTGTGTGGCTTCAACTCCAGGCAGTTGTCCTGCACATTAATATTGAATGTTACTGTGTTGGGCACATTATGGACTCTCATAGCTGTTTTGGGGGAGAACTTTAATGCTTAATGCTGCATCGTGTAAAATGTCACTGCAGTTGGATGTAGCCTGCTGAATTTTGTCTGTCCTGACCATATGACTTTCAAAGGGAAATAGCTTGATTTGCGGCCCCTTGGTTGCTTTTGTGGAGCTAGCAGTTAAAGAGGAGTTGCCTTTTTTTTTTCTTGTACACATTTGATCAGGCTTCAGAAAGTGTAAACTTAGAACCAGTTGTTCTCCTGCTGGCTTTTCCGATAATCAGAACTCTGTCATTGCTAGTTAAATAACACAAATGTGGAATATATATGTGTCCAAATATGAATTCCTCTATGGCTCAGATAGCATTTATGCTTGCAGCCATTGGTATGGGGCAGCATTTTGCCTCAGAAATCAGAGTTGTGCCTGAGGAACTGAGAAAGGGCCATAAAGGGAGATGCTGTCAACAGCTCTGGCGTCCTTGGGCTGCTAGAAGCAAAGTCATTCAGTTTTACCTGATTTCTATATGTGGTAGTGTGTGGGATGACAGCGTGGATGAGAACAATATGTGGGCTGGACTGCCTATAAAAGGAGATTCTGTCAAAGCACTCGAGGTGTCTGAGGCCTGGGATCTGCAGAAGGCAGTGGCGGCTCCACGTGGGCTTCCCTGGGTTGACCTTCTGGCTGGCAGCCTCTTTGCCTTTTCCCATCTCCTCTTTCCTCCTCCTTTCAAACTAATCATGAGTTTGATGAGGGCAGTGAGGTTGAAAGTGCGGGAGGAAGTTTGAATAAGTCGGGATCCGTGTGGATTGGGGTTCCTTGGCCCAAAGAGAGGGTGAAAACAGGGAAGGAGGTAGTGCCCAGAGCAGCCCCACAGCAGCGTGGGCTCGGCAGGCTGGTGCTGCTCTGGAGTCAAAGTCCCTCCCCAAGAAAGGCTGTAACAAGGCTTCCCTCCCCTCCCTGACCCTAGATTTCAAAATAAGTGAAAATCGGGTGTTTAGTTCCTTATTCAAGGAGCTAAAAGCACCTGATTTCCAGAAGACTACTGCAAAACAGTAGGAATTTCGCTTTCCTTATACAAATCCAGTTAAATATAATAACCTCCAACTTCATCTGTGCAATATAAAGGGCTTTATACCCTTTCCTTCACTGTAAATTCAAATCTGTTTTTTTAAAAAAAGTTCAGACTATTCTTTGAGTTGCTGCAGCTTCTTAGGCAAAGTATCTCTGACTACATTCAAACCGCAGTTCATCCATGTAAGCAATGCTTGTATATCACAGCAATGACGTTCTCTACTTCCCACAGCTGGAAAAAGGTACTATTCCTGTAATTTCCTAGCAGAAAAAATAGAAACCTATAACTAAAAAGCCTAATTATAATTAATTGAAAAGGTTTTCTGCAGAAGCTAGTGGCAGTGATTTGCATAAATTCTCATTAAGGTGAATAATATATTTTCTTCAGGACCCATTAAACAAGCTTTAATCAGTTGAGCTTGGAAAACATCACCATGCAACTTCAGTTTAGAAGTCATTACACAGCATCTAAAATAAGTCTTGAGAAATTACAAAAATGTATCCGAGAGACATCAACATCCTTCAGACAGTAAGAAGCTGTGTAATAAATAAGAAGAGGAAGACTTGGATTGTTGTTGCTGGTTTTAAGTTAATTCCATGAAGAAAATATACGTGGTGGGAAGGAAACCCTGTTTCACCAGAACAGTGGGAAGTCTTGCTGAAGGGAGGTACTTGCAAGCTAATTTTCCTGTTCGTTTAAGGATGAATTGGCAAGTGTGCTATGTGCCACAGTAGTTGCTACCTGTGCTGTATGCAGTAGACATCCTTCTCTCTTTCTGCCACTAAAAAGTGGCAGAACTACCACTAAAACTATTATTTATGTATATACTTTGGCCTTTTAGAATAGCCTATTTTTTTATCCACTCTTGCTTTTTTTGTGATTAATTCTTATGCAGCGTTTCAGATGGCGGATTCTAAGTGGTTTAATGCATTGCCTTTCCCATGTGTTTAATTGAACAACTTGCCTTTCCGAGTTAGTCATTTGGTGATAGGAACTGTATAAATTTCAGTTTATAGCAACCAACTTTTTTCTTCCTTAAGTAGTCTTGTGGGTGCCAGAAAAAAACGTGGAGTGACAGAAATCAAAGAGTTTCTGCTGCTCTTGCCAAAGCTTTCTTCTTGATCTATGTTTAGTGCCATAAAGAATGCTTTAAAAAAATCTATACATACATAATAATTCTGCTTAATTGATTTTGAGTGATATTATTGGAGAGAAGCGCTTTATTTGGTTGCGCTGGATTTCTTCTTTGAGTCTTAGGGAACAGTCATGCTTTCCTACTGTTTCTGTGTCAGGGCAAATTTACAGTTTTGGATGCTAGCACTGAAACGACTTTCTAAAGCAGTAATTCCCAAATTGCAGTGTACGTGTCTACACACATAATATATGATTCGGTTCAAAGTGGTATATGGTTAGGCTGGAATTGGTACCACTGGAGTTGGTAACTACCAATGTTTATTGTGGTACCAGGCCAAACAAAAAAGAAAAAAAATAGGAATTATGTCCTTTCTTAGAAAAAAATGCTAGTTTTCTCCCCTCTTATTGTGTAAAGTATGAATAAAGTACTGGATGGACCAGGATGATTAGGTGCTTATGACTTATAAGGAAACTTAACTCCTTATCTTAAGAATTTGACAGCTCCTGTGTTTGAGTGAATGCTTTTGTAGTAAAACGGATTCCCACAGGCAAGCAAGTAGATAAATATAGCTTTTGTCTTATGTTTACTAGCAGGTTTGATCATATTTTCCACTTCTCATCATCCCCAATAACATTTTTTCCTTGTGAAGTTGTCTGATGTGGGAGAACAGGGCTGTACAGATAGAAATAGGATCAATTGGCCTTTCTCTGTAACGTAGAGGCCTCCTTTATTAATAAATAAATAGTTTGGAGCTCCTGAACGAAAGTGCAATTCATGATCCCTATTGCAGCTATAGAGGCAGGGTTTAGAAATTGATTGTTTATTTATTTAGTAGCAGAATGTCTTTAGCACTATTGGTAAATGCCGTTTGTTTATAAATGTTTAAATTGGAATTTGATTCAAATATCCCCAAGTCATTGTGGTGTTTATGGTCATATGAGTTAGCTGTTGCAGCTTCTTTCTGAGACTGGAGAAGAAAGTGAAGAAGACAGCCTTTAATTTTTGTACTGTATGGAGATCTGCAGTTCTTTTTTTGTCTTTTGATAATTGTCACTGTTATTTCTCATTTTATTTTATTGAAGCGTTCATATTTTAGTTGCAGTGCATATAGTTCTTTTGGCTTTGCAACGGCATTTAAGTTCTTTATCTTTATTACTATCTTTATATAGTAATTAATCTGCATCTGAAGTGCTGTATGATTCATCTGTAGAGAAAAATATGCATCAACATATCTGTAGATAACTTCCAGCTTTGATAATTTTTTTTCCCTCTCCTTTCCCCCTTGCTTCAATATGTGAATTTTTAAAGACTTGCTATCTTGCAGCCTGGCCTAGAGCATGTTATGGTTCTGCTGAACATCCCTAAATACTATGGGAGGTCTGTAAGTGATGGGTGGCCCAAAATCCAAAGTCACCATTCTATTCAAATAAACACACAAAGCAAAGTATGTGCAAGACCTTTAACTCTTACAGGAGCTTGGCTGGGTGCCATACTTCTGACTTAATGGAATTGCCGATTTCAGGGTTGCCTGGGGCCGCAACCACAAATAAGCATATATATTTCTGAGGTCATTGGAACCAATTTTATTATTTTCATAGCTATTGGAAATAAGTCACCTGGCTTGATTTTATGCACAAGATTGCAGAATATCAGCCCACAGAAGTGGCTTTTAATTTAAATCTTTCATCTCTCTTTTTTCTTTTTTTTTCTTTTCTTTTTTTTGGCCTGTAATATTAAAATTCCGACAACCAGTGTTTCTAGACATACTATTTTATCTTTCTTGATCGATCACTACAGGTTTGAGGTTCAAGTCAGGTGCTTCCACGTGAAATCATCCTTATAGTTATCACTATGCTCATTCCCAATTAGACTTGGTTTAATTTCCAAATACGGGACTTTAAAACTTGCAGAAAGTTGGAATAATGTCATGATGAGTTTCCTGGACTTCTTGTTGGCTCCCAGGACCTGCCATCCACTTATGCCTGGCACTGTTTCTCTTACCTGTGATACCTCCCTGATTTCTACAGCCTTTTTTCTGCAAGGCTCTAATTTAGAAGCAGATAGAGGGGAGGATGAAGTTGACTTGAATGTGATAGTAATGGCTTGTTACATACAAGATCTGGGTAAACTTTTCTAGAACAGTTGGATAGCAATATATAGGTGTATCAGTATCTTTTTAAGATTTCATCAAGCCAATGTTGCAGTCTGCGTTGAAATCTTAAAGGAAACATAGCATCAGTGCTGCACTGTTTTAGTGGAAAACCAAGTGGTTTAGTCCCAAGGGCAACCTTCATTTGGCCTTGGATAGTGTTAGGTAGTGACTGTGTGTCATAATTCACTCCTCAGTGTCTTTCCATGTACTGCAACACATTAGGACTCAGGAAAATTTATGCTGCATATACACATCACTGTGTTACTGCAAACAACTAATTTCCTGTGGAGAGAAATAAATTTTGAATTCACAATAACTTTTGTAGCAAGATCAATATGGAGCCCCAGATAGAGTAGCAAGTCTGGTAGAGCAGAAACGACTCATTCTTTATGTTACTCTAGGTTGGTTTTATTATGCAGAAATAAATACATCCTGCTGTTTTATATGCTCTGGCAAGCTATCATGTTCTTCATTAAACTTTCAGTGGGTTGTAATGCTGTGGAAGACAGCAAAGAGGCAGTGTGAACCCTCCAGAGGCAACCTTCCCCAGCCTCGTGGGTAGCAGGTATGCACTCTAGTCTACGTAGAGGTTCAAGGGGGGCCGTTGCTCTTTTGAAAACATAAGGGCTTGCAATTCTTTCTTGAATGTTATAATAAATACGAGTCGATCTCTAGTGGAAAACAGACTCTGTTCAGTTATATGCTTCTTTCAAGCAAGTGTGCAGAGCAGTTTGTATGGCTGTAGTGGTTTTTGTTTCCATTTTGTTTCCATTTTGTTGCTTCCTTTTGGTTTTGTTTGGCTAGGAGACAGAGCTGCCAACAACGTTTATTTGGTCAGTTCTTGAAATGTATGTGTAGATTTGTTTGTGTGTTGTATAGAGGTGACACCATATACATAAGCGCTGTCACCTCTAAATAGCCAGAGACAGTACAGTTTTTTAATATGTATTTTTTTCCTGTTATTCCTGGTGTCTGTGGATGCAACTCAGATATCAGGACTTGTATCTGTTTCTCTCCAAGATGGTTTTTTGTAATTCTTCCATTCTTAGAGGAGAAGCTCAAGTATTTGAGGAGCATGCTTTAGCCTTGCCAACCAATGCAGTGAGATAGAACCTGCCTCTCTCTTTGCAGTCTAAAAGTGCTAACTAGCCTCTGCAGGCAAGCTCTTCTCTAGTTCCTTTAGATAACTGCCATTCCACTGTGTTACATATGTTTCTCTTAACCCACCCTAGAATTTCTTTTTCTTTTTTTCTCTTTGTCTTTGTCTTTTTCGAGGTCTCTGTTTGTGTTTTCATAGTCCTGTTTGCTTGAATACAGAAAGCAACATTATCACTTTGTTGTGGTGCTGTCCATTAGCAGTTCCATAATTCGGAGATGACTTTTAACTTCAGAGTTAATAAAATACTACTTCCCACAAACCATTTGCAGTGCTTGCCGCTGACTATTAAAAGAGGCAAGATGTTCTTTTTCTTTAAGCTTTCAGTAATTTTATAAAGCTTTGTGTTCTCTTCCATAAACTTTCTTCTATAGGTCTCTTTGGGCAGAACTTATTGCTGTCATTGTCAGAGGGCCAGAGTTATGAAGTACCATAACCTTTTCTGGCAGGCTGGTTCCTCAGCTACCGCAAAAAATGCAATCCTCTGGTGTGCTGCTGTTGTCAAGGATGGTTGGACTTCACTGTTGCACTGGGAAGCTAAACCTAGCAGTTAACTATTGGCTCGGCCTTTCAGTAGGTCTTCAGGAAGACTTCTGGTTTTCTGAGTATTGCTCCTTAGGATAGCTAAACCTGCTGGAGGGGAGAGGAAGGTTTTTTTACAGCACTCAAATCACTAGTGGAGAAAAGTGCGAGCTGAAGGCTGGCTCTGATTTCAGTTACTGCTGAGGGAAGAAGAAAAGAGGTCAAACATGAAAGAGATGTTGATTTCTTAAAAGCATTGTCTAACTGATTATATTAGGGCAGTAATTAAAATAGATTTGGATGGTTCAGGTAGTAAATGAAAGGGAGCAGTTTCACTGCTATTGTAGCTTTTGACATGAAAGGATGATAGGATAGAACTAATGTGAAAGTGGCTGTAGTGAAAGTTTTAAAGTGTATTAATATGTATCACGAATTGTTATCAAATTTGCCTGTTGGCTGAACTTTAGTTTGGATTGATTTTCTATTTGTACTTCTTATTCTGATTGACTGTGGTTTCCGTGCCTATTGCAGGAAAAGATGAAAATGAAGAACCTCCGATTTCTAATAAACAAAGGTAATTGGAACTGTTTACAATAAATCCACTCCAGACTAGATAGTCTGAGTGTGCCATTGCTGTTCTGTAGCTATCTGAAATTATATTTATCAACCAGCTAGCTAGCGTGGAATTAGAAAAACTTGGAAATCTGGCACTGTTGCAGTTCAACGCGAATTCAGTTTAACTTTACATAGCTGCAATGTTATAGTCACACATTCGCAGAATAGTTGAAGGAACCTTTGGAGATCATCTAGTCCAATGTCCCTGCTCAAGATGGGTCAGCTAGAGTATGTTGTCCAAACCTGTGTCCAGACAGCTTTTGAATATCTCCAAGGTTGGAGACCCCACAACCTATCTGGGCAAACTTTCCAGTGCTCATTAAGTATTTCCTTATGTTCAGATGGAGCCTCCTGTATTTCAGCTTGTGCCTGTTTTTTCTCATCTTGTCTCTGGGCGCTACTGAAAGTTCTGGCCTCATCCTCCTTATATTTTCCCTTCAGATATTTGAATACATTGATAGGGTCTCCCCTCAGTCTTCTCTTCCTAGGTCAAAGTTTCCCAGCTCTCTCAGTCTTTCCTTATATAGGAGATGCTCCAGTCCATTAATTATCTTAGTAGTCCTTCACTGGATTCACTCTGGTAACTTTATGTCTCTCTTATAACAGGGCAGCCCAGAACTGGACACAGCTTCCCAAGTGCGGCCTCAACAGGTCTGAGTAGAGGGGAGGATCACCTCCCTCAACCTGCTGGCAATGCTCTTCCTAATGCACCCCAGGAAAACACTGGTGGTCTTGGCCACAAGGCAGTTTGCTGATTTATGGTCGACTGGGTCACTCCCATGTCCTCTCTGAATTGCTGCTTTTCAGCAGATCAACCTCCAACTTGTACTGGTACCTGGGGTTATTTCTCCGTAGGTGCAAAACCCTTTGCTGTTGAAATTCATGAGGTTCTTTACTGTCCATCTGTGCAGCCTGTTGGGGTCCCACTGAAGGGCAGCGCAGCCTGCTGGGGTGTCAGCAACTCCTTCCAGTTTTGCATCACAGAATCAGAGAATGGTTGGAGTTGGAAGGGACCTCTAGAGATCATCTAGTCCAACCCCCCCTGCTCCAGCAGGGTCACTCAGAGCACGTGGCACAGGGTGGCATCCAGGCGGGTTTGGAAGATCTCCAGAGAAGGAGACTCCACGAGGAGCCTCTCTGGGCAGCCTGTTCCAGCGCTCTGGCACCCTCACAGGAAAGAAGTTCTTCCACATAAGAAGATGGCACATCCTATGTTTCAACTTATACCCAGTACCCCTCGTCCTGTCACCGACCACCACTGAGAAGAGCCTCATCAACAAACTTGATGAGGGTGCGCTCTGTTCCTTCATCCAGGTCATCAATAACCATTTTGAACAGGATTGGACCCAGTATTGACCCCTTAGGGACACCACTGGCTACAGGCCTCCAACTAGACTCTGCACCACTGATCACAACCCTCTGAGCTCTGCCATTCAGCCTGGCAGGGAGGCTCATCTGCTACATGATTTGGGTTATGATTGTTATGCTTTTTAATGTGAGATCCTACTTACTGCAATAAAAGGTAGAAAGGATTTATTTTGTTGTTGTTATTTTGTTTTCATGCTTGGAAATTTATAAGTCTACTGAAAGTCAAATTTTCTGCCAATTGCAGTTGGTAGTAAAATCCTACTGGTTTCAATGACATAAGTTGGAGGTTATTTCAGTGTTAATGTAGCAAACATCAGGTTTTGGTTCTGTGTGTACTGATAACATAATTTGACTAATTTGTCATTTCCTGACCTTTTAGGTCCATCTTTGATAGCACCCAGTAAAATCTGTGGGCATATGCTTGGTTTAAACTTAAGTGTAGTGGTCACTATAAAGCCCATAATTTCTTTTACAGAATAACTGTGATTAGTCCTTTTCATGTCATTTCCAGGCTCTTGCTTGAACAGCACCTTTGCCTACTGCCAGAGTGTTAATAATCAAACAACCAAGAGGGGGAAAAAAAAGTTTGTTTTAAGCATTTGCTGTAGTTTCCCATTTCTGTGCTCCCTCGATTACTGTGGCTTGCCATCGAGCTTGGTTTACTCTAATGGGCCTCTGTGACTGAATAGGGTACTGAGGCGCAAAGATGAAACAAATCAATAAAACCCATTCTGCCCCTTTTCAGTGGGATCAATACCCGCCAAATGGGTGGGTGCCAACTTGCCCTATTAAGCTATACTTGTGAAGGGCATCCTAACAGTGCTCTCTTTGGGAAGTTGCAGACCTGGAAAGAACATAGTTCATTCACCCAAGGCGTTGCTAAACAATCACTCTATTCACTAGAAGTCATTACACGTCTTTGTGGGATCAAATATTGGTTTTAATTATCTGGCTGGTTTAATTTTTTTTGGTAGAATTTGGTCTTCATGAAAATTGTTTTTGACAGAGCTCTGTAACAAGTCCCGCTCCTTCTGCTGAAAGGAGAGCTTCCAGCAATTTGTCTGATGTGTCTGCAGAAAGGCCTGAGGATAAAGCTCAACTCTAGTCCATCACAAATCCGTTCTAGACAGATTTTGGCCTCTGCAAATACTGTAGGAATTTTGCTTATTAGGCATATTATTTTGAGAGGGGAAAGCGTGTGCAATTTTCAGTGTGGAATCAACTGAAAAAAACTACTTCAAATATTTAGATAGTGCATCACTGTGAGTAAGCTATCATCACAGAGAAATTTAAACTTCAGGTTTTATCTTAAAATATATAGTAGCATTTCTTGCTATTTATTCCTTCAAGTTAAACTTGCTTTGTTTCATGTGGTTTTCTTCCTCCTCTTCCCCCCCTATTTTTCCCCCTTGGTCAGATTGTCCACTGGAATAGGACTATGTCATCTTTGGTTTATGTGTATGGCTGGACTTTAGAGCTGACTCAACATAAATCAGATTTTTAGTGCCCAGGGAGGATTCCCTTGCCCTGTTTTATCTTGCTATAAGCAGTGCTATGGCCACAGTCGCCTGCGACTCTGAGTAGGATAAGTTAGTAAGCTGGTTTATGGAGATGGTGATGGTTTTTAAAGACCAGTGGCATATGCTTGGTTCATTAGACTGGAGGGAAGGAAATTTAAAAATCATGTTTTTTACTTCCACTCTATGACTTTATGTGTATTTGGAAGTTTCTAGTGCTTTAAGTTTAATATATTTATGTGGGCAGTCTTTAGTATACATAACTGGGCAACTTTTGAGAGCAGTTAAACTAAAACTGGACAATGTTACAATAAAAAGACACCCAAGAGTTCTAGTTTCTTCCCCTGCAAAATCGTCTTTTAAGCCTGTAATATACCGTATGGTGCCTTGGCAAATAGTTAGAAGTGGAGGTCTTCCTTAGCTTAAATGGAAAATGCTTTTTCTGTACATTATTAAAAATGTGTTATAAAAATCTGGTAGCATGATAGTCTTTGGAAAGGAAAAGGAACTGAGGGAGGGTAGCCCAAAATGGTTGTTTTTGTACATACCTTTCTGCGCAAAATTAGTCTTGCAATTTTGCCCATATATACAGAACCAATTCAGCTTATGAAACTTTAATGCTAAGCTTGACTTCCAGTTTACAAGTGTGGCACAATGCGAATACTTGTTAAGGTTCAAGTGGTGTGGGGGAAATTGCTATTTCATTTCTCCACTAGAACTGTTGTTGCTTTTTTTTTTTTCCCTTTTTTTTCCCCGGTGTTTTGTTCTCCATTGGTCATTTTAGAGGTGCAAACGTAGTGTTCCTACTTGGGGGTGAGGTGCAGGAGGAGCGAGGAGGTGACTACTCGGTGGTGGCCATGAGGAACGCTACCAGCCTGCATCAACAGTGTTGATAATGGATTGGGAGCTAAGTTGAGCTTGACCCCTGTTTGAGCGGATTGTTACTCTGAAAAATGCTGATATGACCAAGAATAGCTGTTTGGGGATTAATATTTCTTTATTTATTTTTAATAAGGACAAGTTCTAAAGCTCATGTAAGGCTTGTATAAGGTGTAAGGCTTAAATTTGTCTCTGTGCATATGCACACACCAAGTTGTTTTCACTAAATAGATTTAAAATAACATCTTTCAGTTAAACCTCAGTGAAACTTTTTAGAGTAGGCTAGGATTTGGTTTATGAAGACTTTTTGGGTGCAGAAATAAAAAGCTAGAGGAAAGGAACTTACATGACGTAACATACCGCTGTTCTTTATTGTCCCCAAAAAAGGATAAAAAGGAAAGTGCCTGCATGTTTGCTGTGGTTCAAAAATTTCTCTTCTAGTAATTATTTCTAAATATGTCTGTGTGTGTGTTCCTGAGTATCCATTTTATTGTCTGCCGACTGAAAATAAAAATCCCAGTACCACCTAAAAACCCGTATAGGCTGTAAATTTAGCGTGCCATCTATTTCGGCAGGAAAGGTATGTATTTAGGCATAATTCCATGCAATTTAGCCGAACTTTTAAAAACTGTTGGATCAAAAAGATGGAAAAAAATGGAAAAAATAGATATAAAAAAAGTTATCGATCTTTTTCCAGTACGTGGCAAACTATCTTGAGAAAGAACAGAAAAGTGGTTGGTTATGGGACTGATAAAGCTCTAATCTGTACTGACACAGAATGGTGCCTTCTTTCTCCAACAGCGTGCTTTAAATGTGGGTATTTTGGAAGGACTTTATGAATATTCAGTCGGTGGTTTGTCAGAGGACATTTTGCATTCATCTTATTAATGTAGTTGAGAGATAACATTTCTATCTTGGCTGCTGTGTTCTTGAGCCTTAAAACATGAGATCTTTACTGCAGTGATAATTGTGCTGTTGTGAGTTGCTGTGTGGTTAAATGTTTGAAATAATTTATGTTTTGCTTTTTCAAAGGAAAGTGGGAGAAGAGAAATAGTGTAATGCCAAGTTCTACTGTGGAACCATAAATCTAATAAGGCCTGCTGGGCCCACTTTTATCATTGAAACTGGATTTGAAAAGGGCAGTAGAGGTTCCAGCTGTGAATTCTGACCATGTTTCAGAAGCTGGTATTACATTTATGAATAAAAAAATAAATAAATAAATCATAAATCATTGCCAAATGAAGGCTTATTTGTGAGAACAGCTGCATTGTGTATCAGGTAAATCCAAGGTATCTTCAAGTCCCAGGTGAACCGAATTGTGTTGTATGGGGTAGTAGGGAGAGAAGCTAGTTTATGAATTAGCTGAGAGAGGAGCAAAAAAGATTTGCTGGTCTAAGACTTTTTCTTTTTTTCTATAGAGGTTTCTTATAGATCTACTGTCTGTGCTGTGCTGAAGAAAGTTGGGGAAAAGACAAGAAGGCAGGAGCTGTTCTTCTCCTTTTATTTTTACCTGTTTCCTGCTGAGATAAAACTGACAGAATCCGATTTTTCCGTATCAGAAAGTATCGAGTACTTCTCTTGCTCCCTTTCAGCACTTTTTAACCTGCCTCTGAATAGCCAAGCAGTGCTGTGGCAGGCAGTTATCCTAATTACGGTTTTGCATTTCACATAGTCCCCTTTCCAGTTGATGTTAGCTGGGTGAACACTAAACTGAGAGGAATGAGGCACAAAGAAGTGTTAACATGAAGGCAAGATTCTTTCTGCATTTGATCACATATTTAGGAATGTGAAGGCCTACATAGCATGGAAGAAAAGACAGAAAGGTCACACTCTTTGCGGTATATTGTGGTATATAGAAATCATACAGTATATAGAAAAAACATATATTTCAGGAGAAAAAAAAACTTTTCAGGCAGCCTCAACCTTGGCATATTTTGAACCTTCAGGTCCTTAGTCTTCAAAGCTCTTTTGTATTCAGAAAGAGAATGAATGAAGGCATGCAGCATCCTGCCGCATGGTTAAGGCAGTGCCCTGTACATGTGTATGTACATGCGTGTGTGTGTGCCCTGTATGTGACTCCCGGCCCTGCATCAGGGTGCTCTTCCTCCTTCGGAACAGCGCTGTGGATCTGGAGTCCCAAAGTTGCTGGAGCCTGGAAACCCCAAGTTAATGGGCTACTGGGTCTTAACCTAGGGGTAGAACCCTCAAACCACAGCTGACGGACTTGTGCGTGCCAGTCATTTTTACGAGTTTATTCCATTGGATGCCTTTTTTTTCTCCTCGTTGCATCCTGCAAATTTATGTTGCTTCCAAAGGCATTCAAGAATTTAAAAAAAAATAGAAATTCCACATCCCCATGCTGACATATGGGATCATACCTTTTCTCAGTGGCTGGTTTTGTCATTTTGCGTCTTCCTGCATTTGGTTTTGTTAGAAGTTGCAAGCATGTGAGCGTGTGGTATTGTCTTTCCAGGCTCTCCATTCTGCCGCAATTAAATTGGGGAAAGGATCACCTAACCAGTAATGTTTAATGAGTACAGTTGCTTGCAGGTTTTGTTTGTTCTATCATTAAATGTTAGGTGGCTATGGAATTACTCTTACTGGGCCATTGTAGTCCAAAATCTACAGATAATATTACTGTTAATTTGTATCTTCTCCTGAGGCTCTCTGCTGACTGCGTAGCCAGTGAATAGCTTTCATTAGCTATTGTATGAGACAAAAATAATGACAAAACCTACTGCTACTGTCTTGCATCTATTAACTTGGAGCTTGTTGTATTCAAATCTTTCTATATTTTCCTGTATAGAAAAGGTACCTACTAATGGGCAGAAGTTTACTAAGCAGTAATTTAATTAAACTTTAGTTTCTTTTAGTGATCTTATTTTCTTTCTTTAATTAGTTTAAAATATGATTTGAATATGGACTTTTTCTTCATCTGTTTGAAATATATTGTCCTATTCTCAAAGCCTATTGAGCAATTCAAGTTCCTATACATCAAGAGTTGGACTTTGTATTTCCCAGCTGAAATCAGCTGAGTTGTTAGCTGTTCTGTAGAGATCTACATAAGGAAAAAAAGTAAGAGAAATTGAAATCTGCGACTTGAAAAAAAGAAGGATGCACAGAGATTGGTTTCCTGTAGATATCCCTAGTTGGTCTGCAATATAAATATATTTTTTGAAGTGTCATGGATATAATTTCACAGCTTGCTGGATCTGTGGCAAAATCCACTTTCAGAACTGTTGAGAAGGAATGAACTTTAATACAGAACATGTAAAATGTAATTGCTGCCAGAAATCTACAACAATGATAAATAGATCACCCGAGTTTATAATTAAACTTCTAAATGAATGAGTTTTCACATGCTGATGCTGATTAGTTAAGACACTTTTATGTACTGGGTAGTCTTGCTGGTTTATTTTTTTTTTTTCTTCTCTTTCAGTACAGACTATATCTAAGTTGTAGTCTGGGAGCAAGTATGAGAAATGTTGCAAGTATGACAAACTCTATCATTTACTTACTTTCTGCCAAACAGCCTGCAAGTGTTTTGGATGTGTACGCTCAGGAGCAGGCTCAGCTGCTGAGTGTATCCTGGGGGTGTGAAGCTGTTTGTGCTTTGGGAAGTAGTCCCTCACAGTGTTTTCAGGCTTGCCTCTACAAGTAACCCGTGGTCTTGTAAGCATCCTTGGGAAGGCCCATTAAGATGAACTGTGGAAATACTCTAGGGTGCTTTTCTATAGCTATTTATGGAAAAGGATTAAATGATAAATATCCTAAAATGATCTTGAGGAAAAACAATGAAGAATGTCCAAATGGAGACTTACCAGTCCATCACTGCCTATCTATTTTATGTGAGACAGGATCGGGCAATAGCTTCCTGTGTGCACCTTTGGGAGTTCTCCTTTTGCTTAAAAATATGGTCTCTACTTCAAATGCTGATGTTCATTTTCAGCATATGGGGATCATTAGCAATATTCAAGCTGGACATATGGCTTAATGCGTTAAATCACTTTAGAATGTTGCATCTGTTTTTTTACCCTGGTGTTAACACCTGGGTCAGTTTAACACTAGTGCAGAAGTTCAGGACACATATAGCTGTTAATTTCAAAAACATCTGTGTTTTTTTTTTTTTTTTAATGTATGTATGCATGTATATATGCATGCATGAACTGCTGGATCTCCTGCATTGTTTGAGTTTGATGAAAAAGTCTTACTTGTGTGCAAGGTGTGTGCTAACTTTGGCACATAAGAATTTTATAGCAAGTGATAAAATCATTCTTTTGGGTAGAGAAGGAAGTGTTTCGCCATTACAGCTCTTGTCTTTCTCCAGACTTCCATTTTTTAAAGTATTGATAGCTGACTGTGATTCTCTTCTCTTCTCTTCTCAAAGTGATCCATTTGTGGTACACAGAATAAGACATCCCGCTCTCCTGGGATGCATGAAATGGGCAGGCATTAAAAATTGAAGAAAGCGAGTTCCCTGACCGAGTCTGCAAACCTTATCTGAGGCTCCTTGAAACTAAAAATGCCAATTGTGTTGGAGCTTTGAAAAATGGCTTTCCCTTGTGACCTGCTGCCTTTTAGTGAGAGCAGAGTTTACGGTCCTTTTTAAGAGTGATGAGTGCAGCTAGAGAGTTTCTCTTGTTATGCCCATTAGCAAGATTGGACTAATCTTCAGGATGTAACCTAAAGGTAAACTGTGAGTGAAAGAGAAGGAGAAGACAGGGCTAATAAGGCATTTTGTAGTTTCCTTTATGCCAGAGTCTGTCTCGAAGCCAGCAATTAATATTATTTTCTATCTGTGGAGAACCCAGATTGCTGCGAGTGCAGGAGGAATTATAAAGAACGTGTCAGCACCTTCCAGGGCGTTAAGAACTGCTTTTAAAATTGCTGATGGAATAAGCTGTACTGGAGCAGAATTAATGGCTTGATAATTTAGTAATTAAAGACAAATGCTTTTATTAGTACTCCTGTTTTTTTTTTTTTTTTTTTTTAAGGAATAAATAAATGCACTTGGTGCTAATCAGAGATACGTAGTAGTTGGGCTGGGATCAGCTCAGCTACCCTTATGTGCCTTGGAAGCTTAATCTGGCATGAAGGACCCACAGCTGCTGTGGTTTGCCGTGCTCGGCAGCAGCAGTTCCCAGGCGCTGTTCTCGGTCCGTACGTACAGAGCCGCTGCTCCTGCAGGCAAGGCAGGGTGGGAAGGCTCCTGCATGCTGATCGGGCAAGGGCCCATCCGTCTGAGTGGGACCAGAGCGGCCACCGGCACCCTGGGCGACTGCAGAGTGGTCGCCAGCCTCGTCCACACGTGGTAGCTCACACATTGCGGTGTGAAGCTGAAGGCCTCAGCTGCCCTCTCCCTTAGCTGTGCTCTTCAGAGGGCTCCAGGAAACTCAACCTTGGTGGAAACCAAGTCATCCTGTTGTGTGGTACCCCTTCATGGGCTTGATTTCTGTGTTTTGACACCTTCCCAACCAGGGAGTGTTGAAATGGAACCCCGAGTCCAACTCTTTTCCCATGGAAGTGACAGAGCGGTAGAACAGGCTGCCCAGGAAGGTTGTAGGGTTTCCTCTGGAGGTCTTCCAAGCCGCCTGGATGCGACCCTGTGCCACGTGCCCTGTGTGTCCCTGCCTCACCTGGGGCTTCGGACTAGATGATCTTCGGAGGCTTCTTCTGACCTCAACCATCCCGTGATTCTGTGTAATGAAGACCAAGCCACACTTTTCCCAGTGGTATTTGGTGATGGTACAAGCAGCACAGGACAGAAAGGTGCCAACAAGTCAGCAGATTTTATACTTTTATTGAATATGACGTTCCTATTTTTCCCCCTTTCTCTGAGGCATCTCAGTGCTTGTTCTGCTGGTTGGTGCTGTTAACCAAACAGGGGATGCAAAATGGCCCCATCCAGCTCCACGTTTGTGGGCTGGACACAGCCGCGGCCAGTCCGGGCTGTCGCTGCTCATGACCACAGCAAAGTCATCAGGCAGCACTGCTGAAACCTTTCTGCTCTTAACGGTGAGAGCAAAATGACAGAGGGCTGCCTGGCTCTCATACCGCAGGTGTTTGTAAGAGAACCTGTATTTCTGCATCCTTTGTGCACTGAAATCCAGTGTTGGCCGAGTCTGTTTTTTATTAAATTTTCTAATACGAAACAGTAGTAGCTAATGCTAACATGCAGCCTATGAGAGCCTTTGTTTCTTTTGCTGCCTGACATACCTGTTTGTGTCTCGTATTTTTTCTAATAACCCCCCAAAATAACAAACTCTTTTTTTTTTTTTTTTTTTCTTTTTAACGCTTTCAAACTTAGCAAAAAGGAATAATATTGAATGACATTAGACTTTATTTCAAATCTTGATTTGCAGAGAATACAGCATTCAGTACGACTAGGCCATTAGGGAAGGTAGAACTAGCGGTTTCTGCATTTTTCATGCTGAGTGACAGGCGTTAGAATCTGTTATCTTTACATGCATGAGAAACTGCTTGAATTTCAGAAGCATCAGCTGAATTCCATAACAGAACACTGGGTAATCAATGCTGTTTCTTCAAGGCTTGCACTTGAATTTTTCTCCGTATGAACAGGGCTAAACAGCAAAGGATCAGGGTTGCATCAAGTTCATGGCTAAGGCTGTAAATAAAATTTTACTGCGTCCATGCCTTCCGAATGTACAATAAGTTTCTTTACGTTTTTGAGGAAAGCGGTTTACTTTTGGTAAAGAAGAGACCAAGTGGGAGAATGTGTGCCACAAGATTTGCGTGATTGCTGTTCAGTTGTAAGCAAGGAAAAGCAGTTGGTCTTCAAGTAGTGTAGTGTGGAGTTGTTTTATACGTGTGTACTGATAGTTATAGCTTTTTTCTTAAGTGGTTGCATGACTTCAAGGATTGGAAATGCCTGTGTTGCCAAAGATATAATAAAACCTACAATTTCCTGAGAATAACATGTATACCCTATAGTCTCAGTAGCAGAGCATTCTGCCTCGGAGGAGGGCAGTTGCAGTGGCAATATTATTGCCACTTATTTCCTTAGTATTTTCTTAGCATTTTTGCTCAAGAAAAGAAAACAACAGCAGAAAAAACCTTTTGCAGTTCAAGGTTTCAGCTCTAAATTGCTACATGTAATAGTGATTCTTAGCCATGCTCGCTGCTTGGAGTTTGTGTTCTTAACGGTTAGCATTTTGCTCCCAAAGAAAGGGCTCTTTCTAGCATAACACCTGCTGTATTCGTATGGAATTCTTAATTTTCTCAGAGTGGTTCTCAGAGTGATACTGCAACCTGAAATCACAAACAGAGGACTTAAATGTCAGGAAAGGATTGCGCTGCAGGACAAGATAAAACAGTACGAGCACAAAGACATTGCTTTCTTCCCATGTTTTTTTGGTGGCTGCACTGAAATGAGAAAAATGTGTGGGGCTGAGAAAACAAATAGCAGCAACCCGATCCACTGACTAAGCAGAACTCGAAATGAAAATTTGCAAGTGTTCTAGAAGGCATTGTCAGTTCCTTAAAAGATTTAAGCTGACCTGCCCTTAACCTCCCATATGCACAGAGACAAAAGGATGTGCTGAGAGGAAACATGTCTGAAAGCATCACAGCAACGTGCCCGAGATGGTGGAGATACCGAACTGCTGGTATTTCGAGTATTTGCACGAAGGTCCTGTGGCAGAGTGTTTTGGAGCGTCTCTTTTTAAGCACAAGATGATATCCCTAAAATTAGTGACATAAGATTGGAATTTAAGCACAGATTCCAAAGCATTTGTTTTACTGGGCGCAAGAGTGGCAGGAGGAACTGTGATGGACAAAGTTGGCCAGTGTGGTTCAAATGCTGACCTGAGCTGCAAACCATTTTTTTTTTTTTCACTTTATCTGACGTTAAGAAATGTTAATTATGTAGAGATTTGTTTGTTTGTTTGAGAAACAGAGGAAAAATGAATAAAGAATTAGATATAAATCTTCTCTCTCATACTTATTTCATATTTTTAATAGTAGAGTCCTGAGCTGGTTGAACTCCTAAGTACTCTCATAAAAATAAACAGTAAACGAATTAAGCTTGTAATTGTTACTCTTAAATATAAGTTGGCTATGGAAACAAGTTGTTAATTAAATTCTAGTCATCTCTTTGAGCTATGCAGGTCTCTCACCTTCTCCTGCAGCATGAATTTTAAATGCAAATGATTGGATTTGTAAAATAAGCCATTTCACAAACATCAGAGTGGACAGCTTTTCCCAGTGCCGAATTACACATAGAGATTGCTAACGGCTGGCACCCAGTCCTTGCCAGGCTAGTTGGAAACAAACTGCCTGCAAACTGCAGCATTTTTTCCCCAATAAAGCTGACACGGAATGGATTTCATAATCCAATGCAAAATAAAAATGTTAAAATGTATTTTTTTCCCTCTCAATTGTAAATGTAAGAAATTTGAATCAAAGGGCTCTTCCTCTGTAAAATATTCTGCTGCAAGGGGAGAGTGGAGGATGTTGTCTGTCGAAATATGTATGAGGAAGCTGTGGGAGTGCCCCACACAGCAGCAGATTTGCATGTTCCTATCGACTTCTGTATTTACTGTTCATCCATGTCAGGGAGATTCATTCCAACATCTAAATTAAAATTTCAGTACAAAAGGCCAGTTGGGGTTTTAGTTCTGAATTACTGGAGGATCAGTTGTTTCAACAATAATGTTTGTCAGTTTTTCATATTTCTTTTTACATTTTAATTATAACTCATCAAATCTTAACCGATTACTCATGGGTTAGACTCAGATGAATGTCACTGAAGGGTGTTTTAATTTAATGGAACCAGCGTAACATCTGTTTCTAATGTTTTAAAAGCCAATTTATATGGAAATTTGCTTTAGTAAAAAGTCAATAATACAGACTCTTCTAATACCTCCCGTAAAAAAAAAAAAAATCAAAACTTCAATTAAAACTGTATCAAAACAATGCTATTCTTTCTTCTCGTAGTGATGCGATTGCATTTTGACAGCCTTTCATTTTGTTGTCGCCTTTCTCCTTGGTTGAAATGAAGTTTCGGTTTGTCTTTCACAGTCGAGCTATCAAGACGAACCAGGATCTCCTGCCAGAGACGCCGTGGACCCACATATTCTACAATGACTTTTGGGGGACCCTGCTCACGCACAGCGGGAGCCACAAGTCGTACCGGCCGCTCTGCACGCTCTCCTTCCGCATCAACCACGCGCTGGGTGGCATGGACCCGTGGGGCTACCACCTGGTGAACGTCCTGCTCCACGCTGCCGTCACAGGCCTCTTCACAAACTTCTCCCGGATCCTCTTCGGGGACGGGTACTGGACCTTGATAGCGGGCCTGCTCTTTGCGTCTCACCCCATCCACACGGAGGCGGTGGCGGGCATCGTAGGGAGGGCGGACGTGGGCGCCTGCCTCTTCTTCCTGCTCTCGCTCATGTGCTACGTGAAGCACTGCTCCACGAGGAGCTCCTCGGCGAGCACGTGGGGCTGGATCGTGGCCACGGGGCTGTGCGCGGGCTGCAGCATGCTGTGGAAGGAGCAAGGGGTGACCGTGCTCGCCATCTCGGCCGTCTACGACATCTTCGTCTTTCATCGGCTGAAAATGCACCAGATCGTTCCTGCTTTGTGCAAGGTGAGTCTCCTCCTCTTTCCCGTCAACTCCTTGGGCAGCACCAGTCGCTATTAAGCAGGTGCTAAACGAGTTTTTCAAGTGCAAGAACGATAATTCTTAGCAGTTTAGTTGACTCTGAAAAATAAGCACAGATGTCTAATACTGGAAGTATGTTTAAGGCAGTTTAGTAAGGGGTTTTTACATTTTGTTTAAACGATGCGCTATTACCCATTGCTATTGCTTTCCGCTGGGGATGTATTTCTTTCAATTACTCTCTTTGCTTTCGGCAGCTTCCTCCTCCTTCTGTTTACCATCAAGCACTAGATATCTGCCTGCCTTTTGCAAGGGATTCATTCATGCTCTTATCCCCTGGTGTCTTGCGAGCTCAGCTTAGCGCGGTCACGCGTGCAAGTGCAGCAGCAGCAGCAGCAGCTCTCGTCTGCGGGCTCCCCGGGGCAGCGACAGAGCTCCTCTTGTGCTGCTTTCATAGAGGTGCATGGGACCTCAGTGCCAGTCTTCGACATACAGATTTTTTTCATCTTGCCGTAGTAGGAGCTGTGACTCAAATGTATTACTACCTGACCAAAAGAACTTCCTTCTCACGAGCAAAAAATGTGGAACAAACAAGCAAAAAATCCCACCAAATCCATAGCCCTCCCATACATACAGACTTCATGAATTTTGGTGGTATCCAGAAGGCCCAGCTGAAATCACGACTTAATTACTGCAGTTGCTGTACAAACGAGTAAGCCGAGAATGTGTCATTTTATTTTCAGTGGAATGGTTTTCTGTCAGAAAAATGCTGACTTCAAAAAAGGAAAATGCTTCATGGGGACATAGCAATTTTGTCACATTTTTCAGTGAGACATTACCAAGAAAAGCAATAAAAGAAAATAAGGATTTTCAGCCTACTTCAGTCACAATGATTTGAAAATATGCCTGTCTTGGAAATTTTGATTCCTCATTTTAATTCAGATCCAAAAGAGCCAAAAGAGCTTCTATATTTTGGTCAGCTGCAAAGGAGAGAATATTGGATACATAGTTGTAATTTTTTCTTTTTTTTTTTAAAGGTCAAAAAAGCAAGTACATCCCTAGTAGTTCCCTTGTAAACTGCTCTGACATGCTGATTTAGTTTTCGTGCCCTTTTCCGACAAAACTGAGCATATTAAAGGAAGTAATCACTTCGCGTGTTTTGTTTGCACATATATATATTTGAGTATATAAGACCTCTTTTGAATGCCAGTGGCCAAATATAGTGAATATGTTAAATCGTGCACCTAATACTGAGCAGGAACAAAGAGCAAACTAATTATGTGAAAAAGAAAACATGCAATATGTAACAAATACCAAGTGTTACTCTGAAAGAGATAGGCTGAGGTTTTGCAAAGCGCCTCCAGGAGTTTCATTCGTAACTCAACTGTTTCCTTATGCTAAAGAATGAATGAGTACTAAAACATTTCATTGTGCATGTTATTTCTGAATATACAAAGGATATGACTTCATATGAAATCTAAATTAACATTCTTCATAGTCTTTCCTCTTTGCTGTGTGCTTTTGGAGACCAGGATACAGTCTTGGAACTAGCAAGTTCCTTTATTTTTTAACTTGTTTCATAGCACAATTGTTCATCAAAAGGAAAACATTTGCAGACATTTATGAGAATTTTCATGAGGATTTTTATTCTTTTTCCTTCAGGGTCAGGGTAAAATTAATCCAGAAGAGACCTAAGTGACAAAGGTGGAATACAAGTTTTTGTGTTGTAATTTCTTGGACCTCTCTTCCCTGGCCACAGGATTCTGAATTAAATCTAAACATTTGGCTTAGAGTATTTTTTACCAAGAGAGGAAGTCTGGTGCAGAACAGCGAACTAGTTTCACTACCTCAATTTTTGTCATGTATAATAATAGAAATAACGCTGCATTTTATAGATTAGAAAACTTTGAAGAGATTAGACACTAGCTGGAGAGAATCTTGTAGGGAGAGACCAAGACATTACAAATATTTTGCTTGATGTGCCAGAGGATTTCCTAATTATCTGATACCTGCTAAGGCAGAGTGCTGCTAATCAAGTACCATCTCGATACTGGGGAAGCTTCTGTTTAGGCATTTACAGTGGTGAGGACCGAAGCAGCTTCAGTGAAGCCTATTTTTAGCTTTCTGAACATTGACAGAAACCATTCTCAAATGACATAAGTTTTTAGAAGCTCATTTTGTCCTGCAGGGCTTATGATGTCAGGAATATCTTCATTGACCTTGTACATTATAATATCTACTTCTCTTTTAGTACTTGTCAGTATTTTTATATTCCAGTGTTGCATCGACAGTACCTTCAGTGTTGCTGCTCTTTTTCCCTAAGCACGTTGTGGAAAGTAAAAGTGAAATAACAATATGTACATTATTGTAATGATAGTGACCACAAGTGAGATATTTAAGGGCAAAATGACTTAAATGGGACCAACGGTAGCACTATCAAAATTGGGGCGGATGCTGTAATTGACATACTTAGATACTTTGAGAATGCACTTGTAGGTGAGACATGGATCTTGATTATAGTGTTTCTGACCAGTGTTTTACAAGTCCTTGGGCGGGAAGGCAATTTAGATGCTGCTCTGTTGATTTGAAATTACCTTTGTTGTATTTGCACATAATTTCAAGATGTTTATACTCTAAGATTCTGTATATAGATAGTGAAATCCTTTCTCTACTGAAATCATTAACTAGAAGCAGGACCAAGTTTTCTTCCTGAGTGCTTTGTTTTTAGTTTCATTCTTTGTATTTACATGCCCAAAGAAAAGGGCAAGTTTATTTATATTCTGTATATAAAAAAGGCAAGGAATAAAAATCCAGAGTATGCAGCCATTGGATTAATTTTTTACATCTTGTAGAAATAAAGCAAGGATGGAAAAGAAACAAAAATGAGGAAAGCTTTCAGCTCCACCTCTCTTTGGGACTTGTGGGTATTGCCATTTCCTTGCCGCTGCTTTGGCCTTAAATAAAATATATTCCTGTGAAAAACCTGAAAAACCCTCTCTCCCTTAAACAAACTGTAAAATTTCCTTATGCAAACAGAAACAAAGATTGCTGAAGAGTTATATTTTTTTCCTTCGATATTGTTACCTATACCTTTTGCTTGAAAAGACATCCCCGCGCTGTAAATTGCGTGAGACCTGTCTTTCTCAATCTACAAACGAATCGCTCTGGTGTGTGAGCCACTGGCTTGAGCATTATAAACTGGAGTATAGTTAAAATAAAAAAGCCAGAAAACAATAACAAAAATCTAATTTCAGGACAGTTCTGCAAACACTTTGGATGGTTGGGGAGAACTGCCTCCATCTCCTTGCTCTAGTATATGTGTTTTGTATTTTCCCAGTGTACACAGAGTTTGAAGATGACTTGTCACAGGGGAAGAGAAAGAAAAAAAAGATACTGAAAAGGGCAGCCCACGAAAGGTTACAGTCTTTTGTAGTTTGTTTGAGGGGAAAATGTAGAATGGAGCCAAGGAAGAAAGGAAAGTAATTTTGAGTTGGTTAGTTTAAATCCGTTCTAAATAAATACACAGTAACAATAGCAAATTGAATACAGAACGAGCAGTACGACACTTCATTTTTGCAATGAAATGGTAGAAGGGAGCCACACCTTTGAGTCTATGTAACCCTCAAATAGCCTTAATGGTGCAGCAACAGCCAAGCCTTGGGTTGAGCTGGTGCTGCTCTTCGCAGTCTGTGCTGGAACAGAGAGGCAGTGCAGGTGGACAAGAGCATCCCCTCCAAACCCTTAAAAAATCAAGAAAAATCCCACATATTTTGTTTTGAGGGCTATTTTAAACCAGAAGCAATTCAACTGTATCCTGTTCTCATTGCTGCCCTGCAAGCAGCTGTACTGGCCCTGGGGCAGAAGCAAAGAGCTTGAAAATGAGGGATTTGGGGGAGCGCTGGGAAAGGATTTGGGCTGGATTTTTTGACAAGCTTTAGACTCCTGCAAGCCTTTTTGATCTGAGGGACCTGAGACCCAATTAATTACATATGAAGAACAGTAAAACCACAGACCTTCTTCAGGCTGGCCAGGGAGGATGAGCAACCTTAAATAAGCTCCAGGGGATGATGGAGGTGTCACTGGGTTGACACTCCTGGGTTTTTTCCATTCTGTTTCCTATCTTTGGGCCAAGTGTCAATTCCGAAGCAGTGTCTGTGACACGGGAGCAGGGGCTGTTCGCTGGGCTCGTGCCTGTGATTATGGTGAGTCCTGCTCTGTCACATCCAGCACGTATCGGAGTCCTGTTGTGATTTCCAGAGAACAGCAGGGTTGCTAAGCCAGGCAGCTGCAAGGCAGGGCCACCAGCAGAGCAGATGAATATTAGCCCTTATTTAGAAGCTATTCTTAATGCACTTAAAAATGAAATACATGTATTATTGCTCTCTATTAAACTATCCAGCCCTTTCCTCTGTCATCTGCATATTGGTTTTTCAGTAGAATTTGGCTGCTAATTTTTTTCCTTTGCCAACTCTTGTTGTATCCCTGTCTGCCTCTGATGCTAACACGCTGGCTGGCAAAGATCTCGGTCTAGACCCAGTTTAATTTGGTTAGTTCTCTTTTATACTGTATGTATTGACTATCTTTAAGTCAGCATATTTTGATGGAAATGTATTTATTAGTCATAAGTGAGTTGTTTGAAATGAGAGCAATCAAAGGAGAAAAGTGGCTCTGTCTCGAAGCAAAGCATTCCTCTTGGAAGAAAGCTGAGCTTTTGTTTGATTTCCAGCCTTTTTAGACCTTAAGCCTTTTCCACCGTGAGCTGCACAGAAGGTATGCAGATTGATTGAGTTGTCATGTATCGGATGTATCAAATGATCTACGTGTCAGCAGCTAGGCCTGCACAAATTAAACCACCAGAAACGTAGGGGAGGGCGGAGGGGGGACGCTGAATATGGGCGAGATCTGGGATGAAGTTGGTAATTATGGAAACAATGCAGTGCAGGGGCCTAACTCTTTTGTACTGGCAGTCCCCAGCCTGAGAGCAGAACCATTAATCAACTTTGCAGTACACGGTCTTCTGTCCAATTAGTAGTACAAAGCTAATACAAAGATCCTACTGTGCTGCCCTTTTCTCCTCTCCTGGATTGTTTTGTCTTTTTTTTTTTTTTTTCTTGTTGTTGTTTTTTTTTTAAGGGGGATGGGCAGCTTTAGAAGGATACGGCAAATACATTTAAAATTCCTTTTCTAATATAATGGTAATGAGAAAGTTTTTGTTTTTCTGTGTTTTAGGTGTACAAACTGCCTTTGAAATAGCTAAAAATAGCTAAAGCAGATGTATGCCCCGTTCGTGTTCCACTGCTGCAATATGGCAACATTTTACCAGATCAACATATTGTTAGTACAGGGGGCTTGTTGTATTAAAGTAGGGAAACCTCTATTTTTCCCATCACTTATTTGATTAAAATCCCCCTGGGAGGTCTGTTTCACATGTGGAATTAGTTAGTGGTATCTATGGCTTAACAGGAACCACAAATTGGATTGCAGGGTGCATTATCTAACCTTCTGTGCTATTATAACAGTATTGGTTTTGTGAAAAGAAACTTTATTGGATAAGGTTTTGTTTAAGGTAATGATGTAAACCTGGGGCCTCCGTGGATGACATGGTCAACCACCAAACCAAGTTTTATAGAACGCTATTTTCACTTATGGCCTGGAGCAGCCTTGGTTGTGGGTGATGTGTAGGACTCCCACTCAGAAAGGGACTCTGTGCATTTGATAAAGCTACTGATTTTTGAGGACACTCTAAGCTTGAATTATGCCACTTTTTGCATTCCTTAATCCTGGGAATAGCTACTTCTAGAACTACTCTGTTCTGAAAAGCAATTGCAAAATTGAGGACTCTTTCTGATTTCTCACTTGCAGATGTATTTTTTCTCTTGCCTTAGCAGTGCAGAGGGCTAGTCTTGCCAGGCTGTCACCTCTTCTGCCTCTCTCTACAAGTTTTGTCATTTTGCAGCAATGTTTTATCTTTGCATAAAATTGAGCTCCACGGTGCAGTTTCTGCAGCGTGAGGAGTTTCTCCGGTGGCGATGAGCCCCAGGAGAGCCGTGGAGGTGCCAAAGCGGCTGTGCCGGTGCATCCCTTGCTGGCGTCCTGCATGAGCTGCCCCACTGCAGAGCAGCAGCGGGAGGCCCAGCCGCCCTCCCTGCTGCAGGCCCTTCCAGGACAAAAGCCGCTTTTTGCAATTTTACTCCTCTCTTGACAGTTTGAAGCAGCTCCTACTGCTGTTTCCTGTAGTTCCCACAGCTCCTTGCTGCTTTTTCTTTTGATCCCTGAAGTAAGAAAAGCGAGTTTGGCCTCCACTATCTTCCGTGTCAGAGGGATCGATCTCCTGCGGCTAAAATAGCCGTAGTTTCCTGGAAATATTCTCGTGTGGTTGCTTGAATCACTGAAACAGATCACATGTGACAGTAACGTAGCATCCCGAGGCAAATTTAGCAAAAGTTGTGTTTGTCTGCTTTTTTTTTTTTTGTTCCTTAATAATGAGGAAACTTAAACTATCTGGCTGAAGTAACTGGCTTAAAATGGATTACATTTTAATAATGTCTTCTGGAATTGCTTCTAAGATCTGCATGACTTCTATCTCCCTGCTTTGAGCTCTACGATAATATTTTGGAGACTATTGTTGAGAGAGGCTCTCTGGCAAGAAAAGAAAAGGGAATGACTACTTAAACTAAAGAAAAAGAAAAAGAGTCTGAGGAAGAATGAAGAACTGGCAATTTAGCCAAGAGTTTCATTTACTGGAGGAAGGTTATTGCACTCTTCAGTCTTACAAAAGATTTATGCTGCCTGCTAACATGAGGAAGATGCTGTGCTCCTCTATTCTTTTAAGCTCTTGACTTCAAAGAGTTCCCTTTGGAGGCGGAGAGCGACGGAGCTCTCAGTGCTTTGCACGGTCCATACTAGCACTAACTTTGCATTCTGCAGTTACCTGCCAATTACGAGCATCAAAAACTTTGTGACATTTTTTCCAGTGTTTTTTTAACCACAGGGTATTGGTGGACTTGCTGCTCACCAGTTTTTAAAACGGGAGTCAGTAACACTAATCTGATAGTGTTGCTCTGCTGGCTTTTAGTGCTTCCCAGATTTTTAACAAATGAAGGAAAGCACCAAACTTACTGCATCATTTGACAACTGCCTTCCTGAACGTTAAGAGTATTCGCAGGTGCTGGTTACTGTTCACTGTACTGAATGCTGTAGCTCCCTAAAGGAAAAAAAAAAAAACTGGCAATTTTCTTGTGTGGGAATATCTTTACTTGAAGAAACAGTTAAATTTCATGCTTTTCTGGAGGGATGGTCAGTCTATTAAGAATTGTATGAGAAGGGGACCTAAGTACCTATGAACTTGGAGGGATAGGAAATGCAGGTAGCTTGGATCTGCCTTCTGCTTTGCAATTGTTCTTGAGCTAAAAAGCCCTTTTTTATCTATTTTGGCTTCGCCCACAAGTCAAGTCTCTTGGCATAGGCCATGAAGTGAAGAAAAACAATGCAAGCCACTATTTATTTTCAGTATTATAATGAGCTAAATGCACCCAGTGTAATTTCCTTCATGCAGCTATATTTGAGAAGTTGTGTGTTTTTGTTTAAACCTTCTTTTGGAGTCTTGGCTAAAATATTTGTATTTATGATCTTTTATTCATCAAGGCTGTGTCCCTTGTCTGTTAAAGGCCAAACCAAATCCTGCCACTTTATACCTGTGCCTTGCATGCAAACATGTACTTAATGCTGGCCTCCTACTGTCCCTTGCAGGCCCCTTAATGTTGTCATTTGTTGTAGCAGGACACGTTCGTGTCTTCTGCTGTCTCCAGGGAATGAGCCTGTTGCACTGGATCAGATGCTGGATGGTAAATAGCAAGCCAGGCTATCAACAACCTGCAGTCAGAGCAACTGCAAATAGCAACAGAAGAGGGAAAAAGATGTAAGTCAAAAAAATTAGGATCAAATCCATTGCCTGTGTCTGAGAATACTGAAAAGGAGGAAAATCCACATGTGTCAGACTTGCAGAGACCCAGCAAGTTGAGACAGAAGGCAGCAAACCTCTTCTGGCATCTTTACTGGAGGAGCAGAATGATATTTTGTACATGTGCCAGTATCTGTTTTCCAGCTGCAGTGTAGGTGAAGTCAGGAGGAAGGGAAGACATCGGGCTTGCATCTTGTAGCTGCCTTTATGGGTCAGCTGGTAGGAGGTGAATTTCTAGCCTCACTAGCCTCAAATGGCCTTTAGAGAAGAGGAACAGCCCTGGATGCAGTGCATAGTCCTCATGAGGAGGAGAGGGAAAAACAAAATATTTTTTGTTGGTAAATTTCTAGGAAACTAATTGAAAGTGCACATGGGAAAATTGTGTTAAAATTCCCTAGAAGCTTCTGGGGAGAGGGAAGAGTGAATTTGTGTACTTTGTGTACTTAAATGACAGGTAAAACATATGTATTGTTTTATGGACAAAACGGTAAGGCTTGCAGTGCAGTATACGGTTTACTTCTAAGGCTGTAGATTTGACTGAATTATGCAAAAATTGGAGCTTCTGTAACATTTAACCACCAAAATCCTGCTTTTTCTTCTTGATGATAAAGTATGGAAATAAATTCCCAGAGACACAAACTCTTTAAAGGGAGTGTAAGGGCATAATGGGTTAATAAAGACAAAGGTGGGAGGGGAAGAGGGGAGAATTGTATCAAGTCTTTCTTTCCCAGAAAACAGGACTTTGGGGGTTATGAATAAATTTTTTGCATGGTTTAGTCTGCGTGTTTTAAAAGTGTCCTGGGCTGCTGGTACTGCTGTAGAGCACAGTGGAGCTTGCGTCAACAGCCTTACTTATTTAGCAGGGATTGTGAGGTTACAGTTTATTTTAAAAATACAGTTCTTTTATAATTCTATCTCTTACATGGAAACTTTTTTTTCCTTAAAAGACATTATTAGAAGTGGCAAAAGGCTACCACAAAATTGCTGTCAAGAATTTTAAGAGAGAAGTATTGCCAATTTGTGTGAGTTTAGTTCTTGCTTGTTTGAACTGGTTTATGTGCAGCATTTTTGGCTTCTTGTAATTTGAAATCTGGGGAAACTAAAGCATTAGCAACTTTTATAAAAGGAGTATTTTTGTTGTCCTCTTTTTGTCGTTTGAACAATAATATATTTCTACCTCTTATGACCTGAGCTGTTAGCCAAGAATCACTTTTTTTAAGTGATTCTAGTTGAGAAGATGGATTAATTACGGGACCAGATGTTTTTGATGAAATCCTGTTTATTTACAAGGAAAGTCCCAAGTATCATTTCTTGCAAAACAGAAGTATCAAACTGTGCATCTTTATCCCAGTTCTGAGCTTCTTTCTAGCTCCAGCTGGAGCTTTCCGGAGCTCCCTCCCACATTTTCCTCAGGGCAAAGTTACCTGCATTATGTGTATTTTTGCTCTGCTTCCTTTGCACCGAGGCCTCTGATCTTTGTCTGTATGCTCCGATGCGCGCGCAGACGTGTATGCACTCTCCCTCATATGCAAAACCACTGTAAGAAGAACCCCTCTGTCTTTTGTTCTGTAGTGGTATCCTTCCTTGGAAGAAGAAATCACTGTTTTGGTCAAGTTCCTTAAAAGAACTTAGTGGTAAGAAACCGTTATCTCAGGTTAGGCCTGTTCTGTATTTGCACAGCCATGATAATGTTATAGTGTAGAAATATCCATGCTGGGTATCTCAAGGGGCTGTGGTGCAGCCTGCAAATACTGATCTAAGATCAAGGTAAGTAGGTGGATTCCTTGGCTGTGTTTTTGTTTCCTGATGGCTAGTAGTATGTGGAATTTGAAGCTATGCAAAAATATGTTTATGTGCTGCTCGTGGTTTGACCTGAGTGCTCGAGCACTCTTCTCATCAGGAAACCCCCTAGTCAAATTGACTTAGCCAGGACAACATCTCGGGCACTCCAAAATTGGAAAAAAAGGTTAAGAAGCAGGAGGTAATCATTAATTTTTGCCTTCTGTTTTGTAATCCAATAGTCTAAGTGTTTTCAGAATTTCACCCCTAGTCCTGACGTCCTGAAGCTGGAGGGAGGGGGATCCCTTACCTGACTTTACACCTTGCTCTCAGGCAAAACTATGATTTGATTGCAGTTGTCTCAGATTAGTTGACGTGAAAACAGTCCCAGCTTCTATCTGCAGTTCAATATTAAGATTTATATAGAAACCAAATTTAAATAATTTTTTTTTTCTTCTTCTCTCAAGTCATCTATGAAGTCATTCATGTTCATGATTTAATTATTGCTTTGGCAGCTCAGTGTTGATGTGTTTTGAAGATGTATAATCTCTGCTATATTCTTGCTAAAAGCCCTCGTTTTTCAGATTAGAAAAGTGTTTTCACTTCATCATAGATAGATCATGATCGTTATGACACTGTGTTAGAACTAGACCCTTGCAAATAGCTATTTCTACCTTGAGATTGCCCTGCTGATGGTAAGGTGTGTTGTTAGCAGTCTGTGATGGTCTAGTAGCAGGAAGGTTGACGTGTCCTTGCTGCTTCAAGCAAGGCTCTGCCATACCCAGAAGGATCCTCTCTGCTCTGATGGTTTGATAATAGCCCCTGCCATCAGGTGAAATAATGAAGATGCAGGTGCCTGTGTGGCTTCTGCACCGAATCAGCTGTGATTTAACAGATTAATCAATGAAGACAGTGTTCTTTGACACAGTTCTTAATACTCAGTGTTCCTAACTTCACGCCTCTGCCAGTCCCAAGCTAAGCTTTTCTTCTGCCCCCTTCTCTGTATTTGAAGGAAGGAATTTCTCTGCCTCCCTAAGTCAGACTCTTCAGACTAGCTGCCTTTAAAGAAGAAAGGGAGAAATGAGGAATAATGACCCCTCCCCAAAGTGAAGAATCCCTTTATATTGAACGAAAAGCTGAATGTATGATATGGAAGCCAAAATTTGGGAATCGATCCAAACTAACTATTGCTATATTAATCAACAGAGCTGCACTTATCAGTCGGAGGCTGCGGAACCTGTCCCCTGTCCTTATCGCACGCAGCCTTTGTGTGTTTTCTTATACGTTTTGGCAGACTAAGGAAAACTGAAATTTTCTAAAATCTTATTTGATATGTGGCCTTGCATTCTGTGGCACTTGGTGGTTAGCAACCAACATACTGCCTCACCGGGATAATAAATTCTTGTTTTAATACAGTTATTTGTTTTACTTGTAGTGCAGCAGACAGCTTCCAGCCCTCAGGGAGCGCTTTCTAAGTCCGTCTGTCTGTCAGACAGTCTGCTTTGCTACTTCATCCTCTGGGCTTGGTTACAATATTTTGATTAAATGTTACATTACTGTGATATGCAAGCTATTTGAAATGTTCAGATTTGGTTAAAAAAGGCATAGTTTAAAAATAAAATATGTGTGAAAGCTCACTGCAGGATTAACCTTTTTGTGTGTCCCCAAGCCATCATGCTCTGTGTGAGCCGTCTTCTACTTCCAAGCCTGTTTACTTGAGGATGTGCAGCAAAATAGTTCATAAATTTGGGCCTGTCAAAGTCCTGAAAGTTCTTTCTAAAATAACACATATTTGCATCTGGAATCGTAACATAGCTTAAGCTCCTCTTGAATCCTTTCAGGAAGCTCAATTTCCTGGATGTTAAAGAAAATATGTAGATTGTGTTTTCCATTATTTCTTCTGTTGATAATGTTGGTGGCTGTGGCTGGTACCAGTGCTGGTTGGTTTAATAGAAGCTGCTGTTACCGTATGGCTTAGGTCACTATGGGGGCAGCACAATTTGTATGAGGAAGATAGTGACGTTTTTCCACTCTACGAAGACAATTTGAAATCTGATGGGACTGATGCCCAGCGGGGGGGGGGGGGGGGGGGGGGGGGGGGGGGGGGGGGGGGGGGGGGGGGGGGGGGGGGGGGGGG
>JAWLRI010000039.1:7175964-7210283 GCA_034781795.1 Crypturellus tataupa
TGCCATGTGCTCTAGGTGGCCCTGCGTGTGCAGGGGGGTTGGACTAGATGACCTCGAGAGGTCCCTTCCAACCTTAGACATTCTATGATTCTATGATTTCTCCCTACCCAACCCTAACAAGATACCACTGGCGGTATTTCCCTCCATGTATCTTCCGAAAGCAGTCTCAGCAAGCAGCTGTAACTTCCAGATTTACTTCTAGAATTTACAACTCTGCTATAAAAATTGTCTTGACTGAAATTTAGCACAGAGCACAGTTTTTCAGAAAGTAGCGAAAACCATTAGGTGTCCTTAAATTATAGGTAAAAAATGAGAAAACTTTAGCTCACAAAACATATTAGCGGGTTAATAATCCTTTGGACTATGTGTTATCAGGAGATGGAGATGTAATAGAGGGTTTTTGCAAGGGGGGATCACAAGCTCTGTTTCTATCCACCTTTCCTCCCTGATGCTCATTCCCTTAGTGTCCATCAGATGGAAGGGAAGTTGATATAGAAAAGATGTGGTTCTAACAGGCATCACCAAAACAAGAATCGGGAGCGACAGCAAATCAATGCCCTGATATAGAAATAAGTCAGAAAAATACCAGGCACAAGGAAACCCGGGACGTGTGGGTGTGAGGAGTGCATTTGTGGGAGATGGGCTTCCTTGGATCGAAGCACATTGCCCAGTGTGTAGATGACTGAAAACCTGCCCTTGCCTTTCCTGCTAGGTCCTCAAGAAATAAACAAGCTTCGAAATTTTATATAATATGTATATAGTTTGCAGTAGCCAACTAGCATCCCCAGTAGCTATCAGACAGGATTAGGAAGGATTTCTGGAGGAAGCAGTTTCAGTTCTAGACAAAGCTGTTTCCATCCATCCTCATCACTTGCATTTGATCTGCTTTCTGGCACAGTGTCAGCTGATCTGAAAACATTTTCTTGTGCAAAATATTCAGCAGCAAACAACAAAATGGCTTTTCTCAGCAGATGAGTTTTCAATCTAATTTAATTTTTTAGGACACGCTGGACAAGGATTACTGCCACATTAGTCCTCTGCTTTTACCTGTGTCCCCTGTGACCCACGTGATGTTTCATTTCCATGCTAGAGAACTTCCTTCCTAAAAATAGAAAATCTTTTCCTAAATGATTTGAGTTTTTACTAGTTCTGAGCTAACAAGTGTCTTTTTTTCTAAAAAACAAACCAAAATCTTTCAAAGTAATATTATTTTATTATCTACTGTATTCTCAGATTAAAAAAAAATCCTTAAATTTTGGTAATGTTTAAAAAAACTTCACGGAACAATCATCTGTGGAATCTTAAAGCTATTTTAGACAAATAGATTCTGATATGCTTTATGCCAGTATCTATCCTGATGATCTTTTTTAGAGTATGTGCTATGAATATAAAAAAATGATCTACGATCACTTCTGTTTCTTACATTGATTTTTGCATTTAAGACAGGTGATTTCCTATGATGCAAAAGAGTAGGCAAATGAACCATGATTCTGACAGAATTTGAGAAAAAGCTTCATCAACCTGTTTTGCACTTTGCTTTTCCTGGTGCCTTGGTTTATTATGCCTTTTTTTTTTTCCTTTTTGAAATATGAATTTAGTCCTTTTATAAAGTTTCTAAAAGGCCAGCAATTTTGGAAAAAATCTTTTGTGTGTGCGATTCCTTAATGAGAAACTTTCTAAATAAGTCATAATCAGAAAAAGAAAGGTATAAGGAGTATATGCAGTTTCTGTAATACTGAAGATTAATCTGTATCAAGGATGAGTCTGGCTGGTGTTAGAAACATTTCAGAATATGCTCATTTTCTCTATTGGCAAAATTACAACTTTTTGGTTTTTATCTCTTGAACTTAACTCCTACTGGAGATATTTAGTAACTTTTCCCACCTCCTTCTTTAACAGACTAAATTAAACTTCCATTGCTCAATAAGAGTGTCAGTTAAGCTAAGTGATGGATCACTCCTCTGTTTTATGGGCATTAACTTTATTGGAGTCTCGTCAGTTCTGTCAGGATTTGTGATTTACTGGATGTAGCTGTGAATATGCATTGTAAAGATTGTAAATACCTTTGTATTGGAGAAAAGTTGTAGAGAAAAGTTGTGATTTGCATATAGATTTCATAATTTACTGAAGAGATAGCTATATTAGTTTTTTTCGGGGTTTTTTTTTTTTTCCTTCTTGTTTTATCTGCTGAACTGATTGCTGTGGCAGAACACAAACCTGCTCTGTCTCCATATTTCAGTCAGCAGGTCCTGCAGCTACTGCTCATCAGCAATTATGATTTTGATGTTGCTCATCAGCAGCTCCCTGCAAGTCTGTTAGTTTGGCACAACAGAAGTTTTCCTCTTAATGATGCTGTCATTTCCTAGCTCTACGTCTGTAGTCGCTGGTCGGGGAATTGTGGGCCTCGTATGGAGGCCAAACATTACATTTGGCCATTAGGCCAGGGGTGTGATCCATTAGGAGCTTGTACTGAACGCTTCCCAGTTATTTAACTTCACGGTTTATAGAATAACACGAGTATTAGTTACTTGGGAAAAGGCCAAAATCAGACAGGGTGCCTGGGGCAGGAGGTTATATGGCACAGAGCTACCTCCTGTGCTCAGCTCCCACCTGGTGGAGCCCCAGCCACTATTTCCCAGCGGATCAGGCATGCTGAAAGCTGAGTAGAAAATGATTGGCAACTTAATGGAAGCACTTTGGCTAGACAACAAAGACCAAACGAGGGAGAATTCCCATTAGACCATTTCTCCAGGAATTAATACAATTAAGGGCTCGACAAGTTGCCTAATTTCATAGGTTTGTGCAGCAGAGAAGAAAGTGGCCGCGTGGTGTCCCTAAGAGCATCAGCATTGCTGGTGTATTTCACACCTACAGATAATTTGCTGTCATTGTGAAAAACTCTTCTAGGTCTGAATCCTAGGTCTGATTCCTCTGAATCATTTTTGTTTGTTAAGCTTTTCAGGCTTGCACTTTACTCATAAGAAGTGCTTGTTGTGTGATGCTGAAACAACAGCACAATGCAGCTGCCATAATTCCTGATAGAAGACTGTTCAGATGGATAATCTTTTGAATGGTGACAACTTTTTGTGCAAAGCTGCTTTTGGTTGGTACACTGTCTGCAGAAAGCACATGTCCAAAAAGGAGAAAAGATGAGAAAAAATGAGCTACTTCTAAATCAAGCTTTAAGCTATATACTATACTTTCCAGACTCGTATTCATATTGGAACTCTGTTTCTGGAGCAAGACTCTGAATTTCCCATGAGCAATCCTCCAGGAGCAGGCTTGTGTCTTTCCAGACATGGACATGGCACACGTCTGTCCCAGAGATCTTGCCATTAGGAGCCACTTCTTGGTCACTGCATTGAGAGACATTGCCTGCAAATTACAACTGTTGTATACATTCTGCAACTTTTCAAGTTAGTGTATCAAATATATTAATATTTGAAATCAAATTTGTATTAACTGTACCCCAGTTGCTCTTTAGCCTCTTCACCATCCAGTTCCTTCTAGATGCTGTGGGGGAACTTGGGAGGAATTTGAGCTCAGTCATATGTTTGGGTGAACATTTAGAAGTGCTCATATTTTTAACTCTATCACCGTAATCCTCTAATATCTGTTTTCTTAAGGGCCATACTGTTGAAAAGACCTGTGATTAGGGCTGCAAAAACAGCAGTTAGGCATATTCAGTGATACTTTTTTATTTAGCTAGCTGTTTACAGTTCAGACACACAGACCAGTGAAGGCTTAGGGGACGTGATTGATTTTTGAATAGCATAGAGATGATTATCCAACCAAAAATATCTCCAAGTGGCTCACTTTATTTTCTTCATTTGCTTATCCACCCCCAAAGCTAAGCCTGGATTTCTCAGAGCCGTTTCAACCCTCTTTGCACTCTGCTGGAAACGGTAAGGCTTCTCCTCGAGCCGCCGCGGCTAATGAAACAACGCTGGCAGTTAAGCTGTGAAGGAGATCAGTTTGTGTCAGTTGGTGGGGTTTGTCAGCTGGAAGCTACCAGGATTGTCTGAAGAAGGGCTGATTAATGCAGCTAAGTAAATCTTCATCCCCACATCTTGCTGGCTACAAAACAAGGTGTCTGGTCAAAGTCATCTCCGCTGGCCCCAGCAAGGTGCTGGTGATCACGATGTCTTGAGCCCGAGGGGCCCTGGGAAAGCTGGTGGGAAAGATGCGGCAAGAAGAGGGACAAACTGTTGGGATTGAAGTGGGGAGAGGGGGAAGAGCTGCTGCCACAGGGTGTGAGGCTCCTGGGAGCAAAAACCTCAGGAAAGGCATTTCAGTTGCTCGTTTAACTCGACATGAGGAAACGGAGCACGTTTCAGGAGCACATTTCCATCTGATATCTTGGTTCTACCTCGGTGTTCAATGACATTGCTTATTCTTCAAAGGATCCTTTGTGAAATTGTTGGCAACCCTTTGAGAAACTTGGTAATTAAACCACTGGGAAACAGTTCTGCAAGTTTATATGGAGATAAATTCCTTGAATGTTAGCTAAAAACTAACACAGGGGTGAATAGAGAGAAAATATCTGACAGGAGAAGTAATGTGTAGCTTTAAATGGAATTAGTAGCTGATTTTACTACAGCATTGGTACAGTATACTCCTGCCCTTATTTTGCATCTCTTTAACATCTTGGAGTTTTTGTTTGTTTATTTGTTTCTGGTTTTCTCTTGACAAGATGAATTTCATGAATTTTCTTTTTCATTTTCCTTGTGCATGCTCTCACGATCTTAACAAAATTCAATTACTGTATTGAGATGAATGTTCATGAATCTGACTATATTTTTAAATTTGTTCTGTGATTTTTAAGTGGTATGACTTGGAAGGTATATGCTGGATATTCAGATAGTTCCGATGAGATTTAAATGGCACAATTTCAAGCCCAAAGGACTTAAAACAGGGCTTTTATGATTCAATTATGGTTTTTAAAGGACATAAGTACATTGCTGAGTCAAAAGAAACCATTTTTCCTCCTGTCTATTTTGGGCTGCAGGGGAACGTGTTAGACTATCAAATTATTTTAAACAGGGGAATTTTGATTACAGTTCAGAAAGAGCATGCATATTTTTAGTTAGTGTTAACATAGTCACAGTGATTTGATCACAATTGCAAATGCCTTTTGTTACTTGGAAATGAAATTTCAGAGGATTTAAGGCCTTGTGTTCTGTCAAATAATGTTCTCCACTTGCTTTTACAAATTCCTTTTCTTTAGAAATCAATACTCTTTCCATTTTCGCAAACAAGATGAAACAGTCTTCCTCCTTTGCTCTTCCTTTATTTCTCTCACCCCCTTCCATTCATGTATGGCACAGGAGAATGGAACCAAATGTTTGCATAATGACACCTAATATGGTTATACTTGAAAGGACAGTATTTAAAGTACTCAGTCATGTGGATCTGTCCAGATGAAAAGCTGAATGGCAGCATAAAATGTTTTGGGGTTACGTGCTTAACATTCCTCACAGAAACACATGAAAGCTCGAGTATTTCAAAAGCAATCTGAATGTTTTATGCTCTACTACGTTGATGGATCAGAAGCAAAAGCAGCGTGTCACCTTTCCGCTGAAGAAAGGATACTTGCAGGAAAACACAATTTCTGTGGCGTGATGCAAGTTACCTTGAGTGTTAGCTAGATGGCACTGGAACACATTCGTGCTGCTGCGATGAAGTGACTTGTTTGGAGCATGGTCTTTGTTAACAAAAAGTTCAATAATAAAGAACCTCTTAGCTACTTCTTTTCTAATCATAAATAAATAAAGGGTTTTTTCTTTGTTTGTTTGTTTTGTCTGCTTTTTTAGAGTGGACCTGATTGCAAAAGCCTTCCCTGATTGAGAAGGTTAGGTTGTCGGAAGGGCAATGTGGGATACATAATACAAGAATTTCTGCAGCCGTAGTATTTTTTCGGAGTCCTTATTTTAGTATATGAAGTATACCCTTTACTTTCCCATAAATCTATCAACGGACATTTTGCAGGCTGCAGCTACAGAGGGACTGTGTGCTTAGCATTAATAATACCTTAAAATATGAATTCTGCATGAATTGCAGTTGTGGGATGAGAGAGAAGAATAGCACTCGAAGAAGTTAACTTCTAGCTAGACTAGAAATAACCTCGCCTCGGGGTAAACTGCTGTCTTGATTTGAATAATGTTAGGAAGTACTCAAAACACAGGTGAATTGGCGCAAAACAGAGCTTACAGATAGCTTCAGGGTGAAAATGAACAAACTGTAGCAGTCAAAAGGCAAAGCTCCAGCACTTTTTCTCATCATATGTTCTCAGCCAGGAAAGAACTTTGTTCCTGCAAAATCCCGAGGCGGCCTTCGTTATCCTGTCCTCATCCATAGCGACTGAAAGGACCTTAACATACTTTGCTGCTGTCTCCCCACCTACCTCCGTATCAATGTTGCTGTCAACCATTTTTAGAACTGACCTTCTGAAATGTTAAAGCACTCGTAAACAACCAGGCATTTATTTAAGGAGCTTTCTAGTAGTATTTTTTCTTCTTTTCCTTTTTTAAGGTGTGGATGATACACAGCAAAAGAGATTATCAGTTCTTGTCCCTAAAAGAAACGATTAAAAGCAATAATTGAAGCTGGTGGGTACTGCAGAACATGAGTAAGATTCCAACTCCCACTTGGATTCCAGGCAAACCCACCCCAGCCCCTGGTGGCTTCAGCCCTCCTCTACCCCGTGTGGAGCCAGGCTGCCTCCCAGCTGGGCCGTCCTCTTCCTCCTGACCTTAGAGAAATGCTAGATTCTTTGTTTCCTTTTAATTATAAAATGCTGTATGTTAGTTGATCTTTTCTATTTGGAAAGTGAAGTCTATGAAAAAAAGAGTTGCCTTTTTATTAGTTGTGTTCCTTTCTTTTGAGGTCGGTGACATTTTTAAAGCAAGTGGCAAGCCTCAGTGTGCCAAGAGGAAATGGTTTTGGTTCTTTTGAGAAGATTCACAATGGTTTGTACTGGAGACAGTTTTCCTCAGCATTTTAATCCTGTGATTTGTCCCAGTCAGTTTTGAGACACGTCCTGCCTGTACTAAGAAGACCTTCAATCTGTAAAACTGCATTGAATCTGTAAAACGGGTTTTTTGAGAAGGTAACACGCTAAAGTAAGGCAGACAGTCTTGTAGAAAAGAGAGTTCAGGTTTACTGGGTGAGGTGAATTCATCTGATAGCATTTGAAAAAAAAGAGTTTCCACGTTGCTTCCTGACAAGCCAAGGTCTCTGATAGTTTTGGGCAGGTTCTTCATGGGCTCTTCTGGGTCTTTAGGAAGTCTGTCCACTCTCCCTGGAACTACTTCTTAAAGAGTCCCGTGGCTCTCGTCATCGTGGCTTCGTGCTGAGCCTGCCTCTCTTTTGGGGTTGCTCCCTCGGAGAAAGGGTAACCTGTTCTTTCAGAGCACCCCACTGCAATGGTAAGACAGACAGACAGGCAGCCCAACTCACTTCTGTTGAGCCTCGGCCTGTAGCAAAGCACATGCGATCTGTAAACTGTGAGCAATGAGTTGCACACTTGTAACAGCTGTCCCTGTAGGATCTCAACTTTCAGGGTAAAAAAAAAGAAAAAGGAATATACATAGTCCTTATGGTTTTGGTCAGTGCTTAAGAATGTAAACCTTTTTAATCTGAGTTTTCAGAAGGCAAGTAACAGAAAATGCACTGAAGTGGGTTTTGGGGGTTTCTAGCCTTATAGTGATAAGATTTGAAGTCTGTGCCTTTGACAGGAGTATGCCCAGACCCAACTGTTCACATTCCTTTTGAATGGAGGTCTGCTGTGGCCTGCCATCGGCAGCTGTAGGAAATGTTCTTTGTAATTTAACTATTGATTTAGGAGTATTTTTATTTGTTCTTGTAGCATGTGTCAAATATGTAAGACTTTCACACAAGCCCTTGAAGCTAGATCCATAGAGGAGGCACAGTTGATCCTAAATTGTCGTGTTTGCTTAATACCAAATCCCGTTCAGATCCTGTTCAGCTGCCACTTATGGTCAAATAGAGTCCCTAGATGCCATAATTAAGTCCTTAAGAGGCTGCTTTTAGGACAAGTTGTACACAGCTCTTTGAAAGTCCGCTTGGGCTTATGGATCCCACCTTCAGGGATCGCAGAAGATAGATAACGTCTTCTTCCTAAGGCATTATACCTGCCTTATGCAATGAAGTAATCGTGCATGCTAAGGTTAATATTAAATTAAATGCTTTCTCAATGAGATACCAGAGTTCAGGTTGCCTCCAAAACAAAGGAGTTGAGTCGTGCTTACTCATCCTCTTCTGTTATCGGTTGGAAACCTGATTATTGCATGGGAATTGGAAAGAGAAATAGAAAAGAGAGAAAGTCTTAGGAAGATAGTATCTGTGTAATTTGGTGTCTGCCATAGGAAAGAGAGATGGAAATAAGGAAGTTCTTATTTTCTTATGAAAAGGAAGGCATTTCTAATGATTCTGGAAGGTCATTGAGCAACGGGAGGGAAAATGCCATGCTTTTTAAAGACATATCTGCTTCAAAGTTGGCAGGTGATTAAAAAACGGAGGTACTGGAATTTTCAGCATTGTGATGTTTTCATTCTTTTCTGAATCTAGGCTTTACTGTTTGAAATACTCAGAATTTTTATAACCCAGTAATCAGAAATCTGTGATTACCAGCACAACCACCCAGCTGTATATAAGCAGCTAGCTTTAGGAAAGTATGAATACCACTCCAGGGAATTCCATTTTCCTTTACAGTTTTGTTCCTGGTTAGCTATGGGAATTGTGACTTTGTCATCCTCAGTAACGGGTAAAAACAGCAAAGTCACTTCCAGTGACTCCTGACATACTCAGCAGTTGTCATCCCTGGAAGTATCTTTGTTAATGAAACTTGGATGGATGTAAATTAGAAATGTTAGCCTTTACAAGTCATGTTTTTCATCACTGAAATAAATACTGTTAGCTAGGTAAATCCATAGTGAGTGAATAGTTCTAGTCTTTAAAGTTTTTTTTTTTTTTTTAAGTTTAGTCTTTAAAGGTTATCCTCTTTTTTTTTTTTTTTTTTTTTCCCTAAGCAAGGCTGCGCTGCATTGATTGGCAAAGTTGAGAAGTGCATAAATGATTAACAGCTTCTGACTTTTTACAGTCTAGTTGTTCCCAGGAAAATCAATTGCGTGGTCAAACCTTTTCTCTGATATCTCAGGGAACATAATGCTAAAAAATTGTAGGTAGCTTGTGACAGGGGTACTTGTTGAACCAGAATTCAAAGCAAAAAGAGGAAGTTTGGAATCTGTTGTGTGGAAATTAGCTGTGTACTCATGAGGCAGTTGGAATAAAAAAAGAAAAATAAAAAACCTTGAAATGAAGAAGGGTGTTTATGTCGTGTCTGTCCACCCACATAGGATATTTAAACTGTTGGTTGGGGATCTTGGCATCTTGTTTTTCTTTTATTTTTTAGTGATTGTGGAGGTTTATAGCTTTGAGGGTGGGTAGACAGGAGCTGGCTGTGGAGATGTTGGCACTAGGAGAGTCTCATCATGTTAAGTGCTCTGGTTGTTTTCTTTTGTGCCCACCCAGGATAGGCAGAGTTTATTTGGTCTCATTAAAAGACTGGGAGCTAGCCAAATTACAAAGCTGGCAACTACTCTGATAGCACATACGCAGAAGGTCAAAGACAGAGAAGGGATAAAACGAAAGAAAAAGGGGTCACAGAGGTTCCCACACTATTTTTTTTTCCTTTCAACCCTCCTGTTCAAATGTGTTTCAGTCTCTTTTCCTTTACATTGTCATTAATTTTGAATAGCTCTGCTATTACTTTTGCTCCCTCTCACCTCCACCCCCATTAATCCATTCCTTTCTCTTCAGGAAAGGAAAGGATAGGAACTTGAGTTTCTTTTTATTTCAACCCATTACTGTTCTCCTGTATCTCTGTGTCTTGGCTTTTTTTTTTTTATTCTTTTACCCTCACCACTTGGTTTATGATTCTAGTTTCTCTTTCTTAAAATATTAATTTCTTTTACTTGTGAGATTTGCTTCCGTTTCTATTGTACGGTGTGAGCTTTTTACCTCACACCTTCCCCTAGAAAGGCAAAAACAGTTCTTTGAACTTTCTTCATTTTTTTTTTTTTTAATTTTAAGGAAGAGTTATTACGCTGGCCGTTCCTATATGAAGCAGGAATCTGATCAAAGCACTGTGCAAATTCTTAATGTCTTCCTGATGTACAGTGTTTAAAGCCTCATTTCTTATTTGCACACTTTTGAGCTGAAAAAATGCTTGATAGTAAGAGAGATCTTCTTGTAGCTAAAATTGCCTTGATTCCTGTAGGCTTTTTTTTTTTTCTTCCTTAATAACAAGCAGCACTGCTATCATTGTCACTGTGGTGGTGTAAAAATATAGCAAAGTTTATGGGAAGAGATAATATCATTTATTGGACCAGCTGTCCATTTTTGGTCCATTTTTTTTTCCAATTATATCTGACTGTTTTCTGGCTGCGCTGCTTCCTCTCATAAAAGCAGCGCTCTCTCCCTTAATATGCCTCACTTAATATGTAAGAACAATAAGTTTTGAATCTTTTTTCTTAGTGAGATACTTGCAAGCCAGGTAACTGATGGCACTTCAAAACCAATTAGCTCTTTTAAATCACTTTAGCTGGACTTACTTCATGGCTGTGTACCTGAATACTTAAATTACAAAATTCTGGAACAGTAAATAGCAGATAATATTATGTTTGGGCTTCTCGGGAATCAGTGTTGGATCATGTGAAACACTAGGCATAAAGGTGTACTTTGCCTTTTCCAAAGGCACCTTTGCCTTTCTGCAAACAGTATAAGGAGTTGAGGGCCAAGAAAAATGAGTATAAAATGACTGAAAGCTCTTAGGCTAGATAAAATATCCAGATCTTAAAGTAAAAGAGGTTGGTACTATTTGGGAGAGTCATCCCTAATTATTTGTATAAATGACATTTACTGCAGAGCCTCTTTGTGCTCTATAGAAACATCTTTACAAAATCTTACTCTTTTCACAAGTCAAACATCTAAATTTAGAGGCAGCAGGGAAGAATTAGAGAAAAAAAGAAGCAGAAGGGGATTAAACGAGGTATTTACTTAATATAATTCAAAACATTTATGTCAGAACTGATGGTAGAAGAAGCATCTTGATCTGTTTTCGGGTGCATTTCATCATAGTATTTTTAGCAACACTTCGGAAAAATACTCACTTTGGGGAGAGATCAGAAGGAGACATTCCAATCGTGCCAGAGAGGTGGAAGAGGTTTCAGAGGGAGGTTTAAGACTCTTCAGAGAGGAGGGACTGATGAGACGGTGGTGGGCATATGGGCGGAGTGGGGAGTTTGAAAGGTGGATGGAAGACTAGCAGCGGAGGAGTTCATCTTAAGTGTCTCAAAGTCCCCAGGGAGCTGAAGATGTACAAACCTGTAAGGGGGAAGGAAATATATCACAGAATTTCCAGCAAGATGAATGAGTTTGTACCTTTTCTCACTCAACAGCTTGCGAAACTTCTGTACTGGCCTTGGAAAAAAGCAGCTTGTGCAAAATGGATACTAAGACTGCAAGGGCAGGAAGGGCTTTTGTGGCCAGGTATTCCTTCCTTCCTCCAGGGTAATGACTCCGGGGCTTCTTGTGTTAATATGATATACACAACTTTTACACTTATTGGAGCTTCATTTGTTTACAGAGATTTTGAAAATGAATGATGAAATGTTAATAAAAAAATGTAATAGCTGTAACTGAACTCATGCGGGCGTTCCCAGCTCAATATGCAGAAGCAGGAGGGATGTGCCTGTGTATTACTGCAGTGGATGGCAAGAGCACAGCTGCCCTAATTGATGTTCTTGAAACCCAGGTTTGATTGAGGGGCATCTCTGGAGGTCAGGGTACAACTGCTCACCCTGGAGCGAAACCTTCATCAACAAATGAAATAATGTAATAAGGAAACTGGACTATTAGCTTCTGGCATGTAATTATGTGCTCATCTCATGCATGGAGACGATGGCATTTTTTAGCAGAACTGGGGGCTGGATGTTGCTTGGATGTGATCTGGGGTGAGAGGAAGACTCGAGGTTGTGCAAAACTTAATTTGAGTCAATAGTGTCCTTACTGTCCCTCCAAGGAAGGACATGTTGTAGAGGGGCAGGTAGTTTTGGCCCCTAGAAGCACAGAAATTCTGCTTTATTTGTTGAGGAGAGTTACCTGTCTGTTCTTCTTATGTTTCTTTGCCAGCACAGCTGCAGGGCACAAGTTTGTCTTGTTTGCATTCTGGAGTATCTGACCTTATGCAACCTATGACTAAACTTCTCATTGTTGGGAGGAATTAAGTCAATCAGTTAATCTCTACAAGTCTGTGTTTTATATTTGAGAGCGCTTATTGAACACAAACCAAAAGCTCAAAATAGGAACAACTTTGAGGACTTTTTTTTTTTGTTTTGATGGTTTTACTTTAGCAGAAACACTCCGTGATGTGGGTGTCTGCATAATATAATATATCCTCTTCCAAATCCTGTCTTTCTTGGGTTTGAGAAGAAATCCCACACTCATTAAATGGCTTTCTAGTATGATAACTTGGAGAGAGAACTGCCGTCCTCCAGCCTTCCCACTGAGCCAAGTCTCATAATAAATCATCTCTTTACGGTTCCAAAATGCTGGTCTCCCCAACTTCCCTCCTCAGTGAGACTGGAATGAATTTCCTGATGGTGGCTATTTGCTCCAGAGCCACATGCAGCAAAATCTCTTGTCTCTCTTCTCTCATCTGTTGCAGTTTGTTTTCTTGATGCAGGAATTATTTGCAATGCAGCAGCCCACAAACCAAGAGTTAATAGCAAGACTGCGTGTGCATGTGAATGCATGTGTGCAGGCAGAATGAATTACTTTTACGCCTTTTTTTTTTCTCCCTCCTTTCCTCCATCACTTTTTTTTTGGTCTAAGAAGAATGGAGAAACTTATGTAACACAAATATTTTGATGGTAGAACTGAATATATTTAGCAAAAATTAATTTCCTTAATTTTCCTAAAAGGTTATTTTTTCCACATTTCCTTCATAAAAGTTGGCTTCCCTCATAAAAGCTAAACTGATCTGACCAGAGCTCATTGTGTGGTGGGAAATGATAAAGATCTTATTTTAAGCTTGTTTATTTAAGATGACTGTGCATGCTTTCAAATAGTGTAATACGTTAGGGGCTTCAGCGTACCCTTTCCAGTACCAGTAATTGAACGCCTTGAAGTATTTCAGCCCCTGTTTGGTTGAGCTGTGTCTTGTTATTGGTTCACAGGACATTGCCAACTGCTTCATTTCTTCCCATTAGCTTAATGGGGAATAATGAGTCACCCTGCCAATTACAACTCCATGATCTGAAGTAAGTTTTGTCATCCGTACTCTGCCCCCCAATGTGCCATTTCCCTCTGCATTTGGATTATTAAGGGTTTGACCTTGCATTACGGAGGTCAGTAATAGCTTTACCTTTAACTCTGCTTGACTCTGGATCACACCCTAGTAGTGCAACTCATGTTTTTAAAAGGGTTACATTTTAATATCTTTTTAAATAACCTTTTTAAAAGGTGTTTAGGCTAAGGGCAGAAATAAATGAACTCTAAAAATAGAAAGATTTTATCTCCATCATATTTCATGTGTAGGGAAGCAAGATCCATTCAAAATTTTCTATTATTTTGCTCAAGCCCACTGCTGGGCACATTTCGTATTGAAGTGTTGCAGTTTTTATTGCCGGTGAAATATTCTCATATATATACATTTGTGCATATCTATGCCCATGGTATCTTTGCAGCAATCCTTGCCGGTATCACCGTCTAGTCATTATTTATGTAGTTACCAAGTGCTGTTTGCTGCAAAATGTTTAATTTGTTCTCTCAATTCATTTTCTGCTAGGTTTTCATTCCAATTTCTATGTAGCGTATTCAGTATGGAGTGAATACAAAAAGGTTCCGCAAAAATTACACCAGGGCAGAGCAAGCTCCCTCTTCTTTGAATCAGTCTTTGAGCAAGAAACAAAGAAACTGCAAGAAAGTAACCTGTTCCAATGAAAAAGGGGAAAAAATGAAAAACCCTTATTAAAATATTTATTTCTCCAGATTTATTTATTTCTCAAGATTTCAGTATTACTGGTCAAGCCATAAAAGGCATAAAGGCAGGGTTTCGTTTCCTTTTTTTTTCTCCTTTCTTTTTAATATTTTATTCTTCAAATACCTAAACCCTTATCTCCGGAATATTATTGCCAGGGCTCTATAGACACCTGGTTAGCTACATGGAAAGCTCCAGACAACTTGTTTTGGTTAAGAGTCAGAGAAGTTCCTCACAGTATGTCTGGAAAACAAAGCTTTTCATCTGTAGTGGTGACCTTCTCTGAATTAATCTGCTGTAGGCAATGACTTTTGACAAATTTGATAAATTATCTGCACCAAGAAGAGCTGTAAATAATTCTTTGCAAAGGAAAATAAAAAGGTGACTTCTTCTCATGACCTTAAGAAGATCTTGCTTTTATAAATGTCCCTCTGAGCTAAATTTTTGATTCTGTGTTTCATGTGGTGGGACTTCAATATTCTCTGTGTTCTGTTTGAAAATGTTTTGTGCATTTAAATTCCACCTTGCTAAAAGAATTAAAAGTTCATGCTCAAAAAGGAATACCTCCTCTTTCTTTTGAATATAGTTACAAGATAACATTGCTGCTTGTTCTTTTCCTATACTTTAAAATGCACAAATAAATTTGAGTTTTTGAAATGCCTGAATTTTTGTCATGGCAGATGGAAAACCAGCAAAAATTAAACATAGATGCTGCTTGTTTTCTACTGTAGAAATGATATTTTGTAGCTCTGTGGACTTCCAGACGTGGTACTTCTGTTATATCCGACTAGCTTGTTCTGTCAAAACTATAGCATCCTTGTTATTTATGCCGCATATGGGATTTGATATTAAGAGTCTCCTCCCAGCTGGATTGGTAAAGGTACCTAGTCCTTGCCCGAGGCTTAATTTGGAATGCAATGACCTTTCTTGCTCATAAAATCCATTTACATTTGTTAGTTGCAGAGTTTGTGTCTGCTTGCAGTTTCGAATAGCTTGCGGTGTTGATGCGTCTCTGCCGCTGGGTATTCAGCATCCTGGTGGGCTTGGCTTTTCCCGTGGTGCAGGAGACACACAAGAGGTGCCGTGGTGATTCCAGCTGTGTTGATCTGGGGGGGACGGCAGGGTGGCTCCGGGAGTCGCTTTACGCTCCTGCTTTGTGCCCATCGCTCTGGTACGTTGCAGAGCGGAGCAGAATGAGCTCCCTTTGGAAGAGGACAAGCGTCTCCATCAGTCCAGGTGACAGGGGCTTTTATACGTTGCCAGCCTTTGTTGCCAGCAGTTCAAAAGCGCTGTCAGGCTGCGCTTACTGCACCCATCGAAGCAGGTATAAATCACACCTAAATCACATCATGGGCTTTGGGTGTTGGTGTCTTCCCGTGAGGACCACGAGGGCAGCTCTGCAGCAGGCAGCCTTCCCTGGGGGGTTGGCCCAGCTTCATTCCTGTTGCAAATGCAGGGCCGAATCTTGCCATCTTTGCTGTTTGGCTTTCCTAACATGCTGACAATGCGTCCCGTAAAAAAAAAAAAAGACTTCTGTTTTTATTATGTATGCTGTTAGCTCTTTGCAGTGTCTTACTTAGATTATTTCATTTTACTCTTGCTTTTGCTTAGCTTCCCTTTTTTTATTACTTTCTGTATCTTGTATGTTATCAAGGAGCTGTAACATTATTGTGCCAACTTTTTGAGTCAGTGCTGTTGTTAGAATTCTCACTTGGTGAGTTTAAATGTGGTGTAAATTGTCACAGCAGTACTGGCATCAAAGGCATGCTTCTGCAAACCAGAAAGCTTGAACAGTAATAGTAATAATTATTATTTTATAGCAAATAAAACCACCTTCAGCATTGTTTGATATTGCTCTTATAATCCTGACACAGAGTATTTGAAATTGAGGATTTTTCATTACAGTAGCCGGGTTAGAAAAGACTCAGTGACTCTCCTATATTGTGTTTTTATTAATCTTTTATTTGTTTTTTTTTTTTTTTTAAACTTTGCAAAAGTATTTATTCCTGAGATCACAGGGTAATACTGTAAATGTACTTTTAAGACCAGCTAATGTGTTATGTGCAGTGATCATGATCGCATTGATGGGATACACGAAGAATAAATATGAGTGAGGTTTAAAAAAAAGACCATATGATAGATTTATATGTTTATAACAAGTGCAGAAAAAAAAAGTGTTGTTTTGTGAGAGGTGGCACTAGAAATGTTCAGAATATGCTAATGTCACTGCGGGAACAAAACATGAGGATCGTCTTAACAAGTGTTTTGCCTGAATCGGAGGAAAGTGAAGCAAGTGTTAAGACAAAGTAGGGCTGCTGTAAGCAAGCTGTTGTATTTAAAGCAGAAATGATTGGAGTGTGGATGGATGAGTTATGTTTTTCAAGGTCATGAGAATAAAATGTATCAAAAAAGCATATACATGTGCTTTTTAGTAGGTGCTATGCCAAAATTTCTTTCAAATTCTGGTGTTACTGGTGTTGCAATCACAAGATGTTATGCCTACGAGTGACCTTAAGAGGCCATAACACTTACATATTATGTTACCTTAAGAGGCCACTGTATGTCCCTAAAACAGAACTGACAGTGCTTCTGTCTTCCCCTGCAAGTTATACATTTAATCTATTCTTAAAAGCAGCATAAAGCCAAATAGTCAACCTCCAAGACAAATAGTTCCACTGCATCACTATATTTAATAATAGAAGGCATCTCCTAATATCTAACCGGAATCTTCCTTTCTTTGGCTTGAGCTCATTATTGTTATTCTTTGGCCATAATTATGCAGAACAAATGATTCCTTTCCTGTTTCACGTAGTCATTCATATATGTGGTTGGAGGCAGCGGCAATGTCAAACCAGTCTGTCCTTTCATTCTTTCTTCATAGGACACATGTTTCTAGATTACTAATGACCTTCTAGCCCCCCTGCTCTGACCTCTCTTTAGTTCATCCACGTATTTCTGAAAGTTCTGTGCTGAAACCAGGCAGCTTTAGGAATTACTAGTGCAGAGAAGTGGGAAGATGAGTTCACGTGCCCTGAGGGGATGAGCCTCAGTCCATAGTCCCTGGATGGTATTATCCCGTAAGTCTGGCTAGTGCAGAAAGTACCTTCAGTTCCCTGCAAAACCGATCCAAGGAGATAATACTCGTTAAATGAGACACAGGCACGATTGCTGGACCACCTCCCTGCTTGCCCGCTGCTGGAGTAGTGCTGGACAGCACTCCCGAGCAGTCTAGCAATTCAAGTAGTGTCTATCCGGCTTTGCGGGCTACAGCCTCCCGGGTTCTCGCTGCCACAAGGCTGCATGAACCCTGGGCAGGTATATTTACCTTGGCAATTGGCCATGCGTGCTGCGTGTGGCTGTGTAGGCCTTGCCCTCAGGGAGCTGCTGTCTCTTGCTCTGGTCCTGCTCACAGGTCGGTCCAGCGGGAGAGGTCGAGAGCTGGGACTCGGCGCTCATTGCAGTCAGGGAAGCCAGTGCCCCCACGGCAGCTGCGGATCCTGTTTCAGCTCTCGCTCAGCGCACACTCAGCTGAGTGCTGGCCTGGGAACCTCAACCTGTCGAGGAAACAAGGTGCTGTCAGGCTAGTAATCTGGCAGCATCTCGCTGCTTTGGGTAGCCACAGGTTTTGAACAAGCTCTCGGTTGCGGATGAACCTCCCTTCTAGGTGGTGCTAGGGGACTTTTCCCTTTTCTTGTCTGCATTTCCAGCACTGAAAATGTAGCATTTTGTGGCAGGGCTAACTCCAGTGTATTTACTTGATCTGGACTATCTGACCAGGTGCCTTATTTTATGCATCTTTGTGAAACAGGCCGGAGGAGGTTGAAAGAATCGTGTCTTTTGGAAATGCTCTGGATGCAGGTTAGGTGATAACTGAGCTTTGGCAGGGGCTGCCCAATTAAGAGATCTGTGTTTTTTTGAGAAGGATATAAGGGAGTGAGGGATTAGGATTTAATGCAAAGGAAACACGCAGCGTGGGTGGCTTCTGCAGATGGGTTTTGGTAGGGGGGTGGAAGGTGTTTCTGCAGGCCGAAGCACTAAGCTTGCAGTGCTGGTTCTGGACTCTTAGCAGGGGCAGGAGAGACGTTAAACCTGATCTGAATCAGTGCTCGTTCCCCCAGCAGCCCCCCCGATGGAAATGACTGCCTGTGAAAGGTTAGAGGATTTATGAGGGTGTCAAAACATACGGCAGATGGGCTGGATTAGGACTCGTGAGTACAGTGATCCAAATCCTCGCTGCCAAGCTTGCGGCGGATCGCTTCCTGCTGCTGCGCTACACGAGAGCACCCAAGGAAGGGCTCCAAGGAAGAGATGCAAGGGAAAGTGCTTATCTGACAGCCCTAGTTTGGACAGAAGTCCATTGGTAAATCAATTATTATTTACTGGTAACAAATGGCTGCAGTGGCTTTTTGGTTTTGTGTCTTTCTTTCTCTTTTTAATTGTTGTTCTCTATCCAAAGTCTGGAAGCAGATAAAGCCAAAATATGAGCTAAACTGTTATTATCTCTGAGTACAGGGGAGTAAAACCATGCAAAAATCACAAGGTGATGTGTTGAGAGAGAAAAAAGGGGCCAGTCATTCCCTTTCTGAGCCAACACTATCTGTCGGTGCTAAAACAAATATATGGTGTCCTACTTTAATTTTTCTTTTGACAGAAGTTTACATGTTAAGGAGGATTTCAGTCTCAGGATAGAGAAAATGCAGAGGAGTGCCTCTGAAATCTGTGAAACTTTACAAGAAGACCTCTGGGTTACGCACGTGGTTAGCTGCAGGTTGCAGTTACATGGAGTTAATTTTAAAAAGATGTCAAGTTGCTGGCTTTTGAGAAGACCCATGTCTGAAAAAGTTTCTAGGGAAGAAGGCAAAGAGTTTGAGCTGACGAGAGGGTGTTCGCAGCCCTCTCCGGTGTGAGACAATTAAAGCTAAAGAAGCTACCAGAGTGCTCTCTCTGGTTAACTAATGTGGTACAGCATGAGAGAGATATGCTGGCATGGAAAATTATTTAAAGTCAGGTACCTCTGACCTCCATGAATGCATCATTTTATGCTGGTATAAAATAGAAGAAAAGAGAAAGAAAAAAAAATCTAAAAACGCGAAACATGATATACGCAGAGAAATACTGTGTTCCTTCCAGAACCAAAACAGACTGGGGATCCAGACCTTACAGGTCTTAAATTTAAGCTTAGAAGGAGAGGCTGCAAATAGTTAGTCGATCCGTGAGGATGGATTTGCTTCGAGGTAGAAATTGCCTTCTGGAGCTGGGGAGAAGGGCAGACCTCTCCTTGTGACGGCTTTAGGGTGTATGAGTCAGATCTGAAAGGTTTTAGCAGGTTTCCCTGCTATCCGTGAGGAATGACAGGTCTGCTTTAGCCTGGTTTTGCTGCAGAGCTTTGTAATGTGAACTTTCTCAGCATTGAATTGGAAAGGGCAGTTTGTTGTAACAAAGGGAGGTTTTCTTCCAGTTGTTGAGCTAAATAAGTATAAGCAAAATAACCAGACAACAAAGCAGTCTAAGCAATCTGTAAAAGCATATTTCTCATCTCTGGTAATCAAGTTTCACCTTCTTAGAATCTGAGATGCCTTAAACTTGCTAATGGTATAGTCCTCCAGGGAAGACCTTATTTGAATTTCTAATTATTAGAAGAAAACAAAAACAAATAAAAAACCTTCAATTTCTGAGCATCTTTCTTTCTAAGGAGCCTCCTATATTGCTGTCCAGAAAACATAGAAGGGTATTTATACACATACACACACACACACACACACACACACACACACATATATATATAAAGGTCACAGTCTAAATTCAGGTGGAAATTCCAGTGATAACCAGTTTCAACATTTAAACAATCCCATCAGCCAGAAGAACACCAGTAATCTGAGAGGATTCACAAAGTATTGTCCTACTTGCAAATACAATAAGTTGTTAGAACAGACTTTTCTAGGCATAAAATCATCATATAGCCTGGATTTGGGATGGTTTATTACCAAAAATCGTTGATTTCTCAGGATATGAGACTATTTAAAAAAAAAAGTATAATGTAATTAATATCACAAATGAAAAATGTGAACTTAGACTTTGTTTCATACATGAAACAGCTTTTATAAGTGGAACTGATGCAAATGCATAGATCATTTTCATCATGAATTTGTTCCCTACTAATGTCTCCATTTTATTCTTCCATATCTTCACATAATTGAGTGAATGAATCTAACTGCCATTACATATTTTAGAACTCACAAGGAGAAACTCTGAAAAATCAGGAAGAGGAATAAATTTCCTAATGAGATAAGCAGATAAATCATGATGACTAGACCAAAACTTGTTATTGGAACATCAGTAACCTGATGAAAGAAACATGTTACCAATTGGCCTACTGTGGAGCAATGGTCAGCTCTGTTTCACAGTACCAAAGGGAGGGTCCCCTCTGAAAAAAGAAGAAATGAGCTGTTTGAAAGCAGTAAGATAAACCTCTCCAGACTTAAGTCCTGGTTCGGAATGCTGAGAGGAAGCAGACAGTGAATAACCAGCCCAAGGATGTGTAGTGGGAGATGGAAAGAACAGACTTAAAATGCAAAATGATTGACAAATAATTCTTCGTAATAACAGGGGAAGAGATTATCAAAATGCTTGCAGTCTGTCTGGAGCTATCTGGCAAATAGTTTTTTTCTTTTCTTACAAAAGGTATCCGAGAAATTGAAATATAAAAATACACATATTTTAGCTCTTATAAATACTTTGACAAAGAGACAGTAATCCCAAACAGCTTGTATTCAGGGAGCCCGCATGATTCAGAGCAGGATTTGAGTTCATCAGTCCTGGAAATAGATGAGAAAGCCTTGCTTCCTCCTCTCATTTAAGGAGAACTGGTAAGTTGAATATTCCATAAATAAGTGGTGGCTCTAGTAGTTGCTAGAAAGGTGACATGGGTATGTAGAGACAGCTGAATGCTTCATGTAATATCATGTAAATGGTTAGGAAGATGTGGAGGGACTTTAGAGGTCTGGTTTTGATATGGTACACTTCAAGAAAAGAAGAAAACAGCATATTCTTTGGCTGTGAGACAGGATTTTCAGTACTAACAGGCAGACTTGAAGACCCCACAAGATCGCTGTAATCCAATGGTAGGAGCCCGAGGACCTAAACATGGAGTCTCTGCCTGCTTTCCTCTCTTGCCTTCCTGGAAAGTTTATGTTGGTTCTCAGGTGAACTCGATAAAGTTGGGTTTTCATTAGGAAAAATCCAACTGGCACATTCTTGGACTGAATATGATACAACTTCAATTTTACCCTACAGTCAGCAATACACCCCAGTACCTTGTGATCCAGATGTAATCATTACCAAATAAATAAATAAGTAAATAAAAACCTTGTTTATTATGATCTAAAGAGACTTTAGTCTTAAATGCCTGGTGTTAATTTATACTGATGAATCTTTTCACCATGTTTCTTTCAGAGGAAGAATTTGTCCCTCTTCTTCAGCATTGCTTTACTGACCTCCTGGGGGACTGCGCTGCTGGGTGCCCGCTTGTACTGGATGGGCAACAAACCTCCGAGTTTCTCCAACTCGGACAACCCAGCAGCCGACTCGGACAGTTTCCTCACGCGCACTCTCACCTTCCTCTACCTGCCCACCAAGAACCTGTGGCTGTTGCTGTGCCCGGACACGCTCAGTTTCGACTGGTCCATGGATGCTGTGCCTCTTGTTAAAGCGGTCGGCGACTGGAGGAACCTGCACACTGTGGCCTTCTACACGGGGCTCCTCCTGCTCGCCTGCTCCAGCTTGAAGGGCTCCGGTGGCGAGAGGGAGTGCAACGGGAAGGCGGTGGCGAACGGCAAGCAGAACGCCAACGGGCACAGCTGCCACGCGGACACGGACTATAAGACGTTGGAGGTGAAGTCCAGCTTTGCATCCAAAGAAGAGAACGGCGTAAAGAAGCACGGAGCGCAGAAGCTGCCGCTGCCGTCAACCGAGAACATTGTCGTCCTGTCTCTGTCGTTGTTAGTCGTGCCCTTCGTTCCTGCCACCAACCTGTTTTTCTACGTTGGCTTTGTAATAGCAGAGCGTGTGCTGTACGTCCCTAGTATGGGCTTCTGCCTGCTGGTTACAGTGGGTGTCAGGGCCCTTTATGTCAAAGCCCAGAAGCGCTTTCTGAAGAACTTGGTTTTTTGTTCCACTGCTGCATTAATTGTTTTCTATGGACTCAAGACTGTTGTCAGGAATGGGGACTGGCAGAATGAGGAGATGCTGTACAGGTCAGGGATAAAAGTAAACCCTGCTAAAGGTAATTCCTGCACTTTATGGGGAAAGTTCCATTTCCTCCTGTCTGTCTTTGCATTGTCTGATTTTATTAAGTGTAGTTAAAGAAGCTACTTCAGGAAATGTCCATTTAAGTTGCAGTAGTATGAACACGAGTAAAAGGAAATGTAGGAACGTGTTTTGATTAACTGTAACGAATGGGTTTGCCATTCACATGCATAGGAAGAGAGCCTAAGGTAAGAGGATACTTTGGATTTTGTTGATCTTAGTGCTGAATTTTGGAGTTAAAGATGGAATGTGAGTATTACAGATGCCACCCAGGTAACTCTCCATTTGCAGTCCATTGTCTATCACCCTAACAAAGCTTTTTTTTTTTTTTTTAATGTTCACTGATTGTTCAGTTCTCTGTGAGTAGAAAATAGAAGAAATAGTAAAGGACAACATAAGGAAGGTGCAATTTTTTATTTCAGTTAACGTAAATGATGTCAGTACTACATAACAAAAATGAAGAAATGAAGTCATATTATTAAGACTAGGAAGTAACTGTAGTTCCAGCTGCACACAAGCACTGTGAAGAGTTATTGTCAAATACTCAGGCCTTCTTGCGAATGTATAAATGTCAGCTATTTGTAACATTGCCCAGCTACTTCTCTCAGAGACTGTATGCCATAATAAAACGTGACCACAGCTAATGTAAACATGTCCCATCAGGCAGCAAACGGGCCAGCTTAGGCTTCAGTGACAGGGCTTAGCTGTGGCTCTGTGGTTTCAGTGCAAACCAGTAAATCCAGCTGGGATGCTGAACGCGGGGCTGCCCGGGCTGCTCTTGGCACACGAGCAAGTTTATGTGAGCACAGTCAAAATACCACCTGTGAGTGCAGCGTTGGCCTCAGCTGGGCCTTCATTGCTCACAGAGCACCAGGAGCGAGACGGGATCGGGCTGTGGGAGAAAAATTTGACAGCACTTGAACATTTCCCCACGACTTTCTCCCCTTCTCAGCTCGGCAGCCCGTTCCGTGATGCTGACGGAGCCTCCTGGTTATGCCCTTATGTCATGGCATATAATCCAAAAGCTGTGATAATAAAAGGCAAATGCAGATGTCACTGTGAGCTGATTGGGAGCCGGAAAGCAGATCTGGCAGCTGAGATGCCTGGCAAAGCAAAGCAGCTTTATAGGAGCTTGTCAGTTGTCAGCCTGGTTTTGTAACTCTTCTTTGTACACAGTGTCGCCCTAGGTAAAAACCCAGGTAAAATTATAGAGCTTGCTGCTGCAGCGAGCGACTTTATTAACGGTATGAAGGAACAGAGCTCGTTGCCTTTCCTTTTTCTCCTCTGAGAACTAATGCAAAAGGGCAAGAGATAATGAAGAGCCAAGCAGTGCACCGGCATGATTATGTGTTGCCCTGAGACTTACCAGTTCAGAGGCAGTATAAAACTTGCATTAAAAAGTTGTCATCCCTTGAAAAAAAAAAGTCTGTGTGCATTTGATGAAAATAGTTACTGTATATGCCTTCCTTTCCTTTCCCTTTTTTTGTCCTTCATGGAGATTCCTGAGTACCCAAGATTACAGCAGTCCTTGTTTGCTTGCTTTGACCCAGTTTTCCTGATAGAAAACTCTAGTTTTTGTCCAACAGGAGGATTAGTTGAGACAGTGCCTGGAATTAGACTATTGGGTATTACTCTCCCAGGAGACAAGTTGCGCTGTTTTCATCATGTGCATCTGAGTATGCGCAGACTCACATATACAGGAATATCTGGTTTCTTGCGTATAAGCTGACATTAAGTTTCTTGTGAGATATGCAAAAGCAAAGCCTGCATGTCAGTGTGGTGATGCAGACATGGCTGAGCTCACTGTAAATCTCTTTAAAAATTTCCCGGTAAACTTCTGCTGAATATTTACTAGCCCACACACATTGGAACAAGGCAGGGTATCAAAAGCCCCCAGCAAAAGCAACCTGTCACCCAGCTCCATTCATCGTTGTGAATACTTCCTAGATTATCCCTGGCTTTGCCTATGCTAATTTTATTTTCTATTTCTCCTGCAATCAGGCAAGCCTGACTGGACCGGACTGGCTGCCAATCCAGCTAAGGCATTAAGAGATCAACAATTCAAACCGCTCTTCTGTAATTAAATGAGGCTGACGTAGAAAAAACAATTTATTTTTGTTTGCCTCCTTTTTGTGTTTTATGAATGCTTGTGATAAATGGGCTATTCAAACCCTAAGACAACGGTCAGTTCAGTCAGCCTGGTGGATAAGGCTTTCCCTTTCTTTTTGGCTGCTAGGAAGAGACTTCCACTCCTTGTTTTATTTGCCTCACAGCCATTTCTCCTCGTTGCTATTTTCTTACTTCTGATCATTTCTGAGCTGCAGGAATGTTTTCCCTCAAGATTTTCCCCTTCTTCTCTTCTCCTGCAAAGCACTTCTGAGCAGCAACTTCTTCTGCCGTAGAAAGACAAGAGGGATCACTTCAAAACCTCTCCGTGGGGAGGCAGGGAAAGAAGTGAGCAGAAATCCGCAAGGACCGGCTCTCACACAGCACGGAGCAGGTTATTTTGTCCCTGGCCCATCTGCAGGCAGGCGAGAACCGCGCTGGGGCTGGGCACCCTGATCATTTCCAGCGGTCCCACAAGGTGCGGGTCACAAGTGGTTTCCAGTGGTCACAAGGTGTGAAAATTACTCAGCAGCAATGCATTGCTCTGCTCTCCCGCCAAAAACACCCCCAAATACACCCCGGGATGGGTCAAGAGGATGTGGCAGCACTGCCTCCAATCTGGGATACACATACACCTGCCCGGCATTAGCCAGAGGAACCGAGATGAGGAGGTGGCATCGCCGAGCAGCAGCTGTTACGGGCTCGCTGCTTTGCCATCTTGATCACGGCGAGTAATTCCGATCTCTTTAGAGAGATCTGAGCCTTGCCTCATTACGGCTTGTCAGCACTGGGGAGAAAAATAGGCAAGATTGATTAATGTAGTTTACAGATCCTCAAGTGGCTGTATGCATGTTTTGACACTAGAGAGGGAAAGGGAGAAGTGTTTCGCTGTGCCTGCCTTCGACTTAATGAGCAGCTTAACTGATATAAAACAGTTCACGTTATTTGAGTGTTCTTTTATTATTATTATTTTTATAGGGAAGGGAGCCTCACAAAATGTAAAAACAACCCCAGAAATATAAAAAGTGGTGGTAGCTGTTGTATCTTCTCCAATTAGAGTGTGAGTCATCCTGTGGTGACGATTACCTTGTGTTTAATATAAAATGACGCACAAAATAATTGTTCTTCTTGCATCTTGTTAGCTCGAGTTTTCTCTGTGGTCCCAAAACCGGGCTTTCAAAAGCAGAGTCTTTTTCCTCGAGGCCATTTTGTACCTTGCAATCCACATGATAACTATCTTAGATGTTCAGATATAAGTGCTGTACTGATTAAAGTAGTAGGGACTAATAGAGGCTGCTTAGGCTGCTGCAGAAGTGTTAGCTGCTTGTCAGCATTTACTGATGGCATCTTGTTTTTCTGGTGTTTTACATGAGATCTGTAAGCAGTCTTTATAAGCAATCCTCTTGGGGCAGGCAGATCTGCTACACCAATGAAAGCACGTAAGTGGGTGCTTAACATTAACCATGTATTGAAGTCTCAGTAAATTCATGTATGTGACTTACTTTCTGCACTGGAACATAATGCAGGAACCTATAGCTTCATCTCTCTAAGGGCATAGAGCTAGAAACAGGTACTAGACTGCTTCCAAAAGTGGAATTACCATACTGCTGTGGTGCTGCATCTGGTCTCATACACCTTGGTTCTCCCTTGGCACTGGTCTAAGCTGGTGTTACAGCTCCCGGCTTCAGGAGCTGTTCTCTGTGCTTCTGTCCTGTTGCACTGGCCGTCAGTGTCTATGAGATAGGTACACTCATGTCTCGTGTGGGATCGGGAGACCTATGTATGTGCTTTAGTCCTTTCCTGAATGGGAGTTTATTATTATTATTATTATTAGAATAAAAAGAAGAAAGCTTCTGGTTATACAATTTTCTCAATCTGGAAAGCAAATGAAAAGAATTCTTTAGTGTGTGTTGCATCAAAACAAAGTTTGTGTTATGGGTTTCCTTTTTCAATTTTTCAATTTTATTTTTTTCCATTCAAATAAGCTCAAATTGACGAGGTGTTCTGACAGATGATGAGAAGTATCTGTTGACAAAAGGAATTAAGAAAAAAATAGTATTATCTTTTATTGTCCTCGCTTAAGTTAAAAATCCTGTTCTTAGCTTGTCACTTCTTACTTTTATCAATTACCCTGTTGATCTCAGTGGACAGTAATAAGACGAAGAAATGGTGTTGACAGAGTGGAGAATTTGCTGGATATAGATGGACAGATACTCTCTTTCTTTCCATCTTTGCTGCCTTCCGCTTACTCCTGGGTGTGATCAGGGTGAATCTTTCAGTTTGGCTTAACATTTCCAGAACATACTCCGGAATACATCTGTTCTTCTGGGCAGCAGTGTGTCTCTTCCTCATCCCGCTGTTCTTCTTCTTTTACCCCAGTGTTGTGACATCTTCCTGGCACCTTCTGCTCTGTTTGTGCCTGTAGGAATTCTAGAGAAGTAGCGCTCTCATTTTGGGATTTCTTGGCATCCCATTCATCTTGGCTTAGTTTTTATCTCTGGAACTTCATGGAGAATTGCCATTATTTTTTTTTTTCCCTTTTATTAACTACAGTTTTGACATAGGATGGATACGGGGTGCCTCTATATGTGGATGTGGAGGTCAAGATGTGAATATGAAGTTCAGCACCGTGAAGCGTCTTAGTTGAACAGCCGTGTATGGAACAGCTATATGCTCATCTGAGGGTTTTTTTTTTTCACTCGTAAAAAGTAGTGATTCTGTTTTTCTTTCCTGTATAGTTTTCATGTCATTTTGTGTAATTAGTTTACAGATTAGTTTGCTGGTACCATCTGCTAAACACAACCAAAGGAATTACTAAAGCGGAATTCAGAACTTGGGTCATTTCCTATCATCTGTGTGGGATAACTTTAGCCTTCGGGCTGAACTGTAAAAGCGGATAAGCTTTATTTTTGCTAGGAAATTTCATTTTCTTGAATTTTCTTGGCCTTACCTTTACCAGTGTAGCGAGCAAATGTCTTTAAAGATTGTTCTAAATGTTAGGAAGAGGGGAGAAAAAAATAACGAGTAAATTTTGTTCCCTATCTACATAATTATATTTCTTTAATTACCCAAATTTGTGCTGACCCAAGTATTGACCTTTGTGTAAAAAAAAAAAAAAAAAAAAAAGTGCCTGTTTGTGAGCTGTAGTTTTTTTTACTTGGGTCAAAGTAAATAATGGAACCTCTTTCCATCTGTGCTATTATTCTTATCTGCTCCCAGAAAATGACTCCTCTCTAATTCCAGTTGAATATTCTTAATGTTTTCACCAAAAATTTCATGTACCTAATCTTTTGACTAAATGTCACATCGATATTTTTCCTGACTTTTGCTGTTATTTTTAACAGGAAGGACAGAAGGAGAGGAATTCCTTGGGCTTCCATTGCCACAGAGAAAAGTTCTGTAGAATTGTAGATCTGTAGGATAGGTGGCAGTACACTGAACTATTCAGAGCTTGTCTGAGCTTATTTGCTTATTATTTAATGGCTGGCAAGTTTGTTTTACATTTGGACATTAAAGACAAAAATCCTTTTAGATTTTAGTTCTCCAAACACTTGAGGTGATATATAAGGGCTTTCAAGAGCTCTGGCAGGATGACTTTTGGAAATGTACCAAGTGAAATGGATCAATTCTAGTATTTTTGAAATATATATATATATATTTTTTTTTTCATTTCATGCTCCTTTATTAGTTGAACGGTCTGATTTTTGCAAAGGGAAATAAGTTCTAATTAAAGGAATATGTTTGCTTAGATTGGTTCTCAATCTGAGCAGGTTTGTTTACATACATTAGATGCACACACCCAACTGTTTCATTCTTCTACTTTTTTTGCAGAGTACATTTACTGTGGAAAAAAGTTCTTTGCGTACTGATTTTCAACATGAGTTACGCCTGTATTTTCCTATGCAGAATCTTTAATGGATTTCTACCAGTGCACAATGAGGCCCCATTATGTAAGTCTAGTAGAAGAACAGACTTCTAGCGGGGATATGACAATGATTAACACACATTTTGATGTCTCTTTATACCTCTTCTTCCAACATAAAATCCCAATGTAAATAAATACATAAATACAAATATTTCACAGAATTTTCTAACACCCTTTCTTTGTTACAAAGGCTTTTATTCCCCACTCAGTGTTGGAGTGCCAGTACTGCCACTCTCTCATACTTGCAGTAATTAAATACTGGCTGATGCAATTCCAACATGCAAAAAAAAAATAAGTTAACATACAGTTTAGTTTTAAAAAGTGGAAAAGATTACAAAATAGAGGAATTAAGTATTCAATTTCCTTTACTCCTCTGGTTATATTGTGAGTTTAGGCTAAGCAATCTTCCTTTGATTGGGTGCCCTGGCAAGCAGGACTTTTCTCTCAGTTATTAGAACATAGGAAATATTTGTAATATGGATAAGAAAAGATGTTATAGCTAATCATGTTTATGTCTTTTCAGTACTTCGCTACCTGCAAAAGATGAACCACTGTCCTCCCTGCTACCCGTGTGTCGGTATCAGAATGGGTGTGCATTGGCCAGCAGAGTTTCACAAGATGTCTTGCCTTGAATGATTAAAACCACAAAACACTCTTAAGCTATCAAAGCCGGAGAGTGCCTTTCTCTCACATATGCACTAACTAATTTTGTTTGAGTGGACAAGATTTGTCCATGGATGATGGCAGATTCTTCTCCAATCATCCCTGCCATTACACTATAATGAGACAACGTGACCAGTCTACTTCTAGCTTAGAGGATCAGGGCTGTCACTTCAGTGGGTGAAGTGCACCTTTCCATCTCTGTAGGCAACCGGTTTACACTCACCACTCTGGCCGTAAGTGATAGTTTTGAAAAATACAGTTCTTTTTTGTTCTAGAATCATGTCTGCACATAAACAATTGTGTAGTTTGACATAATTAGTTCTTCTTCCATGAGTGAGTTTAGTGCTCTGAATCCATCCTGAAGAGCCTGGGATGCCCAGAGCTGTCCTCTTCCTCTTGCAGTTTTCTGTTTCTCTGTCTCTTTGCATTTCCTAAAGCATTTTCAGAGAGCCAGATCCATCTCCTCTACAAAGTGCAAGGCTTTATCTCACTTGAGCTTTTATTTGTGAGATTGGATTCATTAAAACTAATTGGATTATCTAAAGTATAAAGTATGCCCTGGGGTGAACAAGGCTTCCATACTCTAGGCTAAACAGTATACTGTGACGCTTGAGAACGGCCTGGTTTTATCAGTTATTTAAGCATCCTCTCTCAGATCCATGAAGCTGAGAGAGGCATCCTGAGAGGGGAAAAGAAAAATAGCTTTTTGCAATATAGCAAGTGGAGCGGTCATGATAAACATAGCAGAAAGTGTCATGTATTCCTACCCATTTGAAACCAGGGTTTCAAAATGAGGAAACAAAACAGCGGTAGTGCCTGCCAACATTCGGTCTGCTCAGCAACTGTGCCGACACGGTGTTGGAAAGCTCTCACAGCTCTGGGTAGTTTCCTATTGTGTTTTTCTTTCACGTGCCGTCTTTCCTAAAGCCCTGGAATACATCAACAAATGAAGTGCTGAACAAACAACATAAATAAATCCCTTAATAAAAAGAAGAATTTGTAAAGGCTGGGTTGTGGTAAGTCTCTAATGTAGTCTATCTCAACATTGTCACATACTCACTGATATAAAACTCTCTCTATAAAATAAACTCATAAATTCTGGGTATATAGAAGCCATTTATTCCTTTAAGAAACAAGAAACAGGACACTTGTTGATGAGTCAGCAAAATGAGGTAACCATCAAAATGTGTATATTAACAGAGGACATTTTTAAAGGGATGTTTTTGTAAATTATTTGAAGGAATTTAGGATGTATGTTGACAAATCCCTTGTTCTTCTGGAAAAGCATGGAAATCATAATGTGAAAACTATAAAGTTATCAGAACTTACATAGAAATTGTTAAACTTAAGCAGTAACCTTTTAGCACTTGCATGGACTTTTTTTGTGTTCAGACTGCTTAACATCTATTCAGAAGATCTAATTGATCTTCTGAATATCTCTGTGAGATAATAGTAGGTCTTTATTTTAGAGGAAAAAAAAAGAAAAACTATTTAATATATGAAGCTCTCTTCACTGAATTGGAGTGTCACTGAAGGGCATTTCAGCTTTTTTTTGCAGCAGGGAGGGGGAACCTATTTTGGTCTTGCTCGTGCAACTCTTTCTCCCTCTGGAATGAAGCGATTGTCTGATAAATTGTGAACATTAAAGACTGAAGCACCACTCCTCTCTTTATTAAGTAGTATCCTTGAAAGGAAAAAGCCCTGAGGTGCTGATGAATATAACCTTTTGACAAGGAGGGAAAGGTGCTGTTCTTTATAGCTATGATTATAGCCTTCAAGTGTGAGTGGTGCAGGGAGAGCTGTGTTCTCTCCTCATGCTTCATGCAGCAAAGGCAACTGTGCCAGATATTTGGAATCTTGCTGACATCCATGGATGGCCTTTGTTGCCAAAATATCTTTTTATTTTTTTTTTCCCTCAGTAGGATTATTTTCCATTGACTAGGACTGTGCTAACGCTGGTTTTAATGTTTCAACTTTTTACTTGAAGCATAGAAAAGGAAACCAAACTCACAGCTCTGCAAAAGAATTCATTGCTTTTCTTATCAAGTGCAAGTTTTGTCTGCTCTGAATGTGTTTCAAGGGAGGATGTTACTTTAACAGACATGGAGGATGTAGACTATGACAGAAAACACAGAGGCAAAAACCAATGGTTCCTGTAGTCTTTGAACTATAACTGACTTTTAGTTTTCTGGCCCTCATTTTATGAGATGCCAATTATTTCAGGAAATATCCTTAGATCTCTTTTTTTACTTCACTTCAAGAGTGCATCCTCTTATTCCTTTGCTTTATTCCTTCAGAAGTTAAATTGTAAATGTAAATTCTTAGTAAGTATCATAACATTTCAAAATTCGAGCTTTCATTAGAACTTTCAGAACCATTTTCTCCCTGCAAAGTTCTCAGTTTTGTGTTATACTCTTTGAATGCCTATATTGCTCTGACTTTGCTTACTCAAGTCCATAATGAAAGATAAAATTTTGTACCAACTACAATGGAAAATTCTAATATTGATGCTGTCACTAAAATCAGATTATTAGTGTGATCTTAAATTAAAATAAATGATTTATATAAAATATACATACCATACTTTAAATTGTCTTAATAAATATTTGGAGGAAAGTAAAACAAATGGAAAATTGGTTTGTATAGTCTTAGAAATGGAAGAAAGTGTGTAAGAAACACAAAAAAAGCCCCATTCAACTATTTCAGCATCACATAAACGGCTTGCCAAAGATAATGCCTAGAAATTTAATGAGCTTTTGAGAAGGAAACTTCTTCGGGGCTTTTCAGCATATGTTTGGCTCATGTGCTTCATCGCCTTTGATAAGCCTGGAAGTCTAATGACTGCAAAGTAAACAAGGAAGCAAAAATAACTCTTGAAGTTTTGATGTCCTGATGGTTGAAGCATAAAACAGTAGGGGAATCTGGAGGAGGTTGCACTATTTATCAACCTGATGTGGGACATGACTTGTTTTGATAGTCAACGTTACCCTCACCACGTGGAGGATCCCACGGCACGGCAGCAGAGCCGTGATGCACATCGCCACGCACTTGGCACGGCATCGTTGATAAGCGGCATCGTTCTCTTTCCACTCCGTTCTTGGCAGTAGTGTAATGAATGATAACTCCCTCCCTGCAGGCAGAAAGAAAAAGTAAAAATACTCTTCAAAAGAGTGTCAGATAAAAATCTGCTTTACAGTGCATTATTTGCAGAGATTAACAGAATAGGAAGGAGAATTCTTCTTTGGGTTAACTTTGTTTAGGGATATCATAATGAATATCATGAATTTGATATTTTTTGTGTGTGTAAATTTTTTTTTAAAGGAAAATTTTGGGATCGTGTAGTCAGCGTATATGATTTTGCTTTACCATCTGAGTGAGGGTTTTTTGGGAAGCTTTACTTTGTTCCTTTGTTCTTTCCATTCCACTGAATTGCATAGCATACCCCTTAATTTGGTAGAAAGAGAGAGTTTTATTTAAATGAAAATGTTTGCAGACATTCATCTTGCCTTTGAATTATGAAAACAAGTAAGAAATGGAAATGAAAATTCAACTGTTCTGTTTAGTAAGATGTGTATCTTAAGTCCAGGCAGTTTAGGTTGGAGAATGTTCTTGCTTTGCTATTGTTTGTCTTACTACCTTCATTCAAAAAGAGTAACAGAAGCTTGAATATGTTGACTTTTTTTTTCATTTATTAGATCCATTAGATCCTAATTTATATGGAATAATTCAGAAGTTATTCACACTAAATTTTCAAGATGGAGTTTGTCACACTCATTTTGAAAGCAGTCAAATACTTGAGAACTTGATCTGGCCTTCCTACTAAATGTCATTTTAAAAGTCTGATAGGAATCTATTTTAATATGTACAAAGTTATACAAATTAGTTGGTTATTTTCCTGCATGGCAGTACTTATTTTTTCCTGGTATTCATTATGTGCTTTTTCCTCCAAAGAGATATAACTAGTATAGGAATTCCCAAACATTTAGAGATTAGAATCCAAGAATATGAAATGGAATTTTAATTTTCAATATGTTCATACATGTTGAATATGATCTATGGAAAATGGTAAGATGAAGTGAGGTTTGAGTGGACTGTTTTCTAGGTGTGTGTGATATGTGAATGTCACCTTTGTTCTCAAGCGATGCTGGAGTATTATTTCTAAAAGACTTGGGACTATTTTGGTCTAGTAGTTGGTGCACAGGGAATTAAACAGCAGGCAAAAAGTAAACATTACAAAACTGTTTCATTCACAGCTTGCTTTCATTCTCTTGTGCTGAATAGGCTGTCCTATGGGGAAAGAAAATACTTTTGTAATTAAAGATTAAATTGTGGTATATATACACTTTAGCATCGTCTACATTTTTAAATGTTCTATTTTGCAATGCTAATTCCAGATATTACAGATTTTATTTGAAAAATATATAAAAAATAAGTGGAATAAAAATCCATTATCGATTATAAATTCCAGAAATACTAATCTGGTCTCTTTATTTACCTGTGAGAATATTCATTTTTAATTTTTCACCATGCACCGATGGAAGGTATTTGAGTGATGAAATTTTTGGGGAGATAACAGAATGTGTTTTCTTCTTAAGTATGTGGTTTCATGACCAGGTATGATTTTGTGTCTGAGTACTCATAGAATTGAATCAATATTATTACAGGGTTTTTTTTAGGAGAAATTTGGTTTGAGATATGACTTGGAAAATTAGATGCTTGAGATATGGTTATTATTAAAAATTCTCCTCCTCTCTGCCCTAAGGTTAAGTTAATTGCACTGTGCATCAAAATTTTACGCCTAGTGTTTGTTGGATTTTCTGTTTCCTTATATAAATAAGCAGTGAAATTGTTATAGCCTTCTTTCCATTTAGACTACCTTCTTTTATATCCCTTGTATACCACCAGTCAAAAGGGATGTAGTTTCTGGAGTTAATAACTGTTCATAACTACCAAGGTTATGAACGTGATCTCTACAGTAAGGAGCAGCTGATACCCCAGAGGGCTGCACTGCCATCTAAAGGGACCTGAACAGACTGGATAACTGGGCGGTGAGAAATCTTATGAAGTTCAACAAGGTCAAGCACAAGGTCCTGTACCTGGGGAGAAATAACCCCAGGCACCAGAACAGGCTGGGGACCGATCTACTGGAGAGCAGCTCTGCTGAGAAGGACCTGGGCGTCAGGGTGGACGACAGGTTGACCATGAGGCAGCAGTGTGCCCTCGTGGCCAAGAAGGCCAATGGGATCCTGGGGTGCATTA